>JAHWFP010090289.1:0-17287 GCA_023313725.1 Lithobius niger
CAGTTTGCCGTTATATTCTCTTAAACCATAGCAGCTATGTTTCGAAAATTTGTCCATCATGGGTATCACCCAAATCTGTCCAAAACAATATACTTGTTAAAAATTCCCGACAAGTTTTCCTCTTAAAGGGACATAAATCCCTGTTGGCTTACACATTCATTTTCTTGTTTTTTTCTTGCGTGCGAGGCGATTAGGCGAAATTAACTCTAACCTGTGCAAATGTTGCCAACTGCAATCTCATCGGGTCGCGTGATAGCCTATACCGGAAGGATTTATGTCCTTTTAACTGGATGGGCTATAAATACGGATGCAAACCTATATCCGTTGCCTTTTGGACTTAAACGTCACACTGCCGGCGTTGGATTCGAACCCTCAACCTTTGAGACGAAAGGCCGAAGCTTTACCGCTCAGCCATACTGACATGGCTGCGTCAGTATGCACCGTGCCAGTACGGTTTAGCAGTAGAGCTCCGGCCTACGACCTCAAAAGGTCTAAGTTTCAATTCCCACTCTGAAGGTAGTCTGACATTTTAAGTCCAAAAAGCAACGTAAACAGGTTACATCACATTTACCACTAATCCATCCGATTCGGCTTTCATCGTGTTTATTAACTCGACGGGCACAGAAAAAAGTTAGGGGGGGGGGGGACATTGCTCACCCTAACCACCCCTGTAGAGTCGCCATTAGTTTCTTATGAAAGATACAATAACGCTGCTCCAAACACAGCCGTAAAGATGTCTGGTTGTCTTGCATATCATGTTCAATAAATAATATTTTGCCACTGGGAAAAATGCGTCGGCCGTGAATTGGAAATTGTACGTTTCGATTCCTGAATGCCGCTCATTCCTACTTCAGGGCTGCTTTTAAACAAGTTATTACCAGTTGGGGCAGAAGGTAATAAAGCAATTATAGAAGTCTAAAAAAAAGGTAATGGCACACCTTTAGCTCATTTAATGACGGTGGAAGGTGTTGGAGATTAGAGTCGGGGCCTTTTGATGCCACCTTTGAGTGGCAGCTCTTTCTTTTTTTTTTTATCAACTTTTGTTAAATTCTAAAAGCAATAATTGATAGGTAGTTGCGCATCCGGTGTGAGAACTTTATAAGTGACAGACAGCCCCACAAAAAGTAGCATATCTTTAGGAAGTTTTAAGAGGCTGGTTGGTTGGGGTGAGACTTTGGGGGGAGGGGAGGTACTGGGGGGGGGGGAGAGAAATAGGAGTTGCTGGGTCAAAGTGTTGCGAAGAATGTTGATGAAAATAAAACGAAAATGTCAGTTTTGATCATACTATTTGGTCTTATCCTTCAAAAATTATGGAATTTACAAGATTACCTGTGTTCACTCAATTTTTGCATTTTTATAGTTTATTTAATTTTTGATTTTTCAATTTTGAATTTTTTTTACGAAAACTCAGTATCGAGACACACGCTAGTGGTGTTACGCCAAGATAGGCAACAAACATCACATCAACTCAGTTGTCGAGGACGTAAACCATTGCAGCGCGACGCCATAGCATCAGTGTCTTATATCCTGAAGCAGAGTTGGGCACATTTCAGGTATTTGGAGAAAAATAATAATGCGGGACAAAAGCTTACATTGTGGTAAAATGGAGAGCAATGACCCACCTGACAAAATTAAACTTGTGTAGGAATGTCAGCAAAGCGGCTTTCAATGCAAAATCTGACCCTCAACAACGTTAACTTGGCGAGTGTTTGAGTGTTTGTGTTGATATCACTCCTTTGAAAGGCCGAACTATTCAGCAGTCCCTTTTACCAGTTTTGGTAGTTTAACCATAGATGACACGTTTAACCATAGATGTATTAACATAAGACTCTCAAAATTTAGCTGCAGAGAATTTTGCGTTACCGCCATCAACGATTTTACTTAGCCCACTGCTATGCGGTTCTGTGAATTCTGAACAATATTTTTCCCCGCCGTTTTGTTGTCCAGAACCAACGAGCCCGATAACAAGTCGGTTTTCGCACTAGTGGATTCTCAACACTATTAAATGGCCCGCGTCTACTGTCACGTCACCAAAGTCGACAAAACGTCGCACGACAGGCGGCCATTTTGTCGAAACCTGTCTCAGCCAGCATGCTGCAGACGTCTCCAAAGCCACAGGAATGAGATGAGCGCCACACACCGGATGCGACGTTGACAACAAAGCGAAGCTGCTTCTAGTTTCGTGTGACGGGGTCTCTCCACCAGAAGCGACGTCTCGCGACGTTTCGTCTTGCAACGACGTTTTCTCGATTTTACACAGGAATTCCGCGATAAGGTGAAAAAGGACAAAACTCGCGGCAACAACAGTAACAAAATAAGCCAATCAACAGCTTTAAAACGTCAAACAAGAGCAGCTATACATAAATGACGTCACACCGATTTCACCCTCCCCCCTCCCCCTTCCATTGTGTAAGGACAACAACCTTAAAACAAGATAGAGTAAACAAACATCTGTATCACAGTGGTAGAAGTCGATATAAAAGAAATCGGGACGTCTTGTTGGACCAAATTTCAGGACACTTTCGGGACATTCATTCGAATTTTCAAAAACAAATTTAAGTGTATTGCAGTCTTAAGCATTCAGGGGTGGCACCACAGGGGGAGGGGGAGGGGGAGGGGGCAAGAGCCCCGTCGGGGAAGCCTTTAAAGTGTTTCAAGGAAGGCACCATTTTTGTACAGAAGGTGTCGCCCTCGGTTGACAAAAAGCGGCAACAGTACATATCAAAGCGCATCAGTGGCGCTTTCGGTGGCCATATTGTCCAAGCCAGTCGCGTATGGTATTTTTCAGCCAAGTATTCTAGTAGAGATCTGGTTTGAATGAGGTAAGTTTCTAACGTAACAATGCTAAATCGTAACAATGGAGTTTTTGTCCAGAAACTTCATCAATGCTTGTGACAAAAAAAGTGTTAAAATTCATTGCTTAATACGGTAGCTCCTTCAATTTGCTGTGGTCTTTTTTTTTTCGAGTCACCAAAACCATCCAAAATGTGAGAAGCTCGTTGCTTTTGATATTCGTTGGTTCGCTTGCATTTACAAAGCATCTCTAAACTTCGGTGACCTGGGTGACTAGTCGTTTCACCAATGACCTCCGTGTAATTCCCGCATTGTATTCACTTGAATTCATTATTTCCAACATGGAACGTCTGTCAACAAAGCCGGTTATGAATCCTCACATTCTATAAGGAGTTTCGATGACGCCACAATGCCTAAATAGGAGAACCAACTGCTTCAGAATGCTTATGATCAGTAAGCTCGTGGACAACACACAGCAGATTCCGAAGCCAGGGTGGTGAACACACTGTTAGAGACGGCAGAGAAACAAATGCAGGAACGTGGCCGTGTGCAACGATCGAGAAAACATGGGCATCCGACGTGATGGGAGTTCCAGGCAGGTATGTGCTGTCGATGCCCGCACTCCCCTCCCCACCTGTCGGTGAGTTGGAGCAGTAATGTTTCCGCAAAATTCAAGATCCACGACCCCGCCCTTGGCCCCTTGCCTCTACGAAAGGAGCGATCTCGGCGTCCTGGTAGCTGCTGAAATCCTCGTGACGCTGCTGTTGAGACTACTCAGCTTTCCTTGAGACGTCCTTCTGCTAACCCACTCGGTAGAAGGAAAGGAAGTTTCCAGATAGTTGACTAAATGGGCTCTTCCGAAAGGGATTCTGCTTGGAATTACCCGGAGGGAGACCTTGTGTCGCAGGTTTTGGAGTCACGGGAGCTTTAACTTTAAAAGGCTAGCTACCGCAAACAGCTTACTTAGATGACTTTAGCGAGTTAGCTAGTTCAAACAGAATAGTTTGATGAGTTAAGCGGAGCCGCTAGATCACACAGTTTTCTTAGACGAGTAAAGCATGTTAGGCACTGCAAAGAGCTTACTTAGATGAGTAAATCGTGTTAGGTACTGCAAACAGCTTACTTACATGAGTTTAGCAACGAGTGCAAGGGGAGCAGATGCAAGCGACCCCATGACATCGACAGGAATCCCAAATGCGGACTCGAGATAGGCACAAAGTCCATGTTCCTCGTTCATCGAAGACCCCAATTAAGAGAGTCCTCCCTGAACGAGGAGGCACGGTTCAACAGCTGCAAGCAATCTTCCAACAAAATGTCATCCTAGTTTTGGCCAGCTCTGCTGCCATAAAAGTTCGAAGCGCTGTATTAGACGCAAAATAAGCTAAAACGCCGAATAGGCGATCCCGCACGAAGGCTCCATATGACTAAATCCTCATCATTCTCGATCTGACATTTAGGAGTCTTAATGAAATGTGGTGCGGTAAGGCAGAAATCAAACTCCAATGCAGCATGATCAGTCACAAATTCCGCTTCGGGAAAGGTGCAATAATGCACACGCTTGGACGTACCCAAACCGGTTACAGTGAAAAAGAATTTGCGTTTCTTCGGGTCGTGTGGTGTCAACGGTTGACCCACAGAAATCGAGGCTTCGTCCTTCCTCATGATGTGCCGAACTGCCGGCTAAACCCACTGAACAATCAACAATAGACGAAACACACACGGTGGTGAACAGGCGAAGTGGCAAACTGTCGAATAGACGACTCACGGATACAAGAGGTAAAGCATTGTCCACTGGATCACCCAAATTACCATTCCCTACAGCAACAGGCGCAATGGCAGCCACCATTTTGGCATTTGCAGCATCCCTTTCTGCAAATTCGTCCCGCACAATATCGCGAACAACCACATAGAAATTCTCTCCAAAAGCCTGTAACTCTATTAAAATAGTCCCCATTGTAGCACTAATTAATTTTGATAATTAATTTTGATTAAGTGTGAGAGCCGTGGGGGATTTACAACAGCCAACAACAGTAAACTCGTCTCGATTGTCGGAGCATGTTTGGTTCAGGTTTCGCCACTGGGCTACACAACGTCCGAACCATAAGCATAACCCCTTCAGAATTCGCCACCGTGGTAGACTACGTCCAAACAAGCTTGAGTTACTGTGCTCCCATTACAGGCATCGCCCAAGAACCCTGGTTGGAGGGTGGGGGGAGATAAGCAACGACTAAAACAAGGCAAATGAACATTAGGAATATCAGGCAGGACGGGCGAGGACAGAGCCGTAACAAGACATACGTACTACGGGAAGTCAAAGGCAAACCCGGCCGCATCAGATGAACCACGGCATTTAAATTGGAGTCAGAAACATTCATTAAACTGTAGGTTGGATTAACCCTACAGGGGGCGCCGCCCCCCCAGATTTGGAGGAACAGAAGAAGCAACTTTCGGATTACAAAAAGCCTGACGAAAAGGAACTAGAATGTTTACAGACCATAGACAACCTACGTTTGTTCTTTAGCCAAATGGGACAAACCAATTTCACAAGAGTCATCTACGAAATTGCAACTTTTACACTTACGACACCATGGATGTTTAGCTTTTTCTGGTGCGAGCACGAGTTTTCATCATCACATAAGTGAGCAGAGTCGAAGATCCAAGTCATGAATGCTCATAACGATTGTGAGGATGGGTAGCACTTAGTGGTGAGCTGTGGAAGCCTCTTAAAATCAAATTTAAGGTCTTTGAGCAATGAGCATAAATATAAATGACATTTAGCTAGTAACTTAAGGGAAGTATTTTCTGATAGTAGTGAAAAATATGTATACATTGCAGGCTAGGTTTATAGTTTTGTCAGTGACATGTTAAAGTTATTTTACAGTAAAAGAAATCTGAAACAAAACCCACAAGGGTGAAAGAAGCCGCCATATTTCAGCCAATCAGAGTAGTGATATCAGAACAAAAATGGCTCCCACCAAGTTGCTACATGGTGTACCAAACCTTAATAGAAAAGTGTTCAACTTAGAAAGTAGTGATATCACCCCTGCCAATGAACAACTGCCAAACTAATCCCACCTAGTAAAAGAAATCTTGCAGTCAACAAGTGATATTTGCACTGAATGCTCGATCTTTTGCAGCTTTTAAGCAAAGGACAGCAGTTAGACTACAATAGATTTCTGGAGGGAACCTGCAAAGCAAGCACACATGGCTAAATTTTGCCAAAAAAAAAAAAAAAAAAGACTTGCCCATGCCGTATGGCGAAATCAATGCTATGAGCGACGCTATGTCGCATTATGTCTCTGAACAATTTTCCCTTCATGTTTTTCTTTTCTGGAGGGATTATTTTCGTTGTCTGATAATTCCAACAAAAATTGACTAATTTTGAATTGTTTTATCAGGAGATATAGAATCGCGCTATTCTCAGTAGTAAGAGCCCTAGAGCTTTTGTGGATAATACTGCTACTGTTTTCGCACGAAGCCTGTAACTTGACATTAAAACTAAAGAATGCTAATTATTTTGCAATTATATCCCGAGCGCGTAGCGCGAGGGGTATAATTTCAAATTAATTAGCATGAGTTAGTTTTAGTCTGGTTACAGGCTGAGTGCGAAAACACTTTTAGCCGTATTATCCACAAAAGCTAGAGGGCTGTTTTACTGGAGTGTATCCCAATTCAAAATAAATAATACCAAAAGGACTAAACATTCTTTGTGTTCATTAATATTTATAATGTAATGCTACGTTTTATTTGCTTACCAGTCTCTCAGTTCATAAAATTATTTGTCTCCAACGAGAAGTTATAGGCAATGCTGCTGTCGGCGACTTTCTCCCGTTAAACACGCCGCATCAACCACGCATTGCTGAAATCCGCCGAGAGATGACGCTGTGTATGTTCCTATGCTAATTTTTAATCGTTTGCTAATAATTACCATGGGATCGAAAAACTAAAAGACTTATACGGTAAATATTAAAATTATTTATGCCAATAGATCGCCGAAGTAAAATTATAAGATACTAGCCTAAAAGAGTGATGTTAAAATACGACAATCGTAACGAATATGTCGAGTTTTCTAGCTGGTATATATGCGAGTCAAAAGCCGCAGTCATTAAATAGCAGTTGGCGTCTGTTTTAAGCTTAGCTCGGTAAGTTGCGCATGCGCACAACGAAAAGGTACTGTGGTATACTCACCCCGATTATACCCCGGTGTATAATCGGGTGATTATACCACACTAGGTTGATTATACCACGCTCCACTACCTTCCACCACGATAGCAAGCGGGATATACTCAAGAAGATATGATGGACAGTTTTTAAATTATTTAGAAAAACTGAAAAAATGTCCTGAAAAAGAAACTTGGTGTCCTGAAAAAGAACTCTTGTCAGAATTTCTTGTAACATTGCATATAAGAAATTGTATATGGTTCTGAATACGATTCTATGATTCATATACGAAAGTGAGACATTTCATATAAGAAGTTTTTCTAGTCTTGTATAAGAAGTTGAGTTATTCTTATTTACAATCGTATGAGCTTGTGTATAACAATCGTATATGATTGTGGAGAATATAGTAATCTTATACAGTAACCTTACATGATAATCTAAAGTAATCCTTAAAAAAGATGTCTGGCGATTTGCTTTGAAAATTGGTTATCATTTTGACAATACGATACGCAGAATTTCAAAGTAATCTTATATGATTGTATAGGAAATTCTTATACAGATATCTTATTAAAAATAGGCATCCCGCGATAGGGATCGAACCTGGATCACTGAGGTGGGAGCTACGTATGCTATCCTCTAGACCAGTGGTTTTCAACCTTTTTGGTGTTGCGGGACTTTCCGCTGTTTTCGATAAGTCTGCATCACCCGTAAGTTGCCATTTCTTGTATATGGGAAAGAGAGGGAAAATGAGCAAACGTGCGCATATTTTAATTTAACCAGCATTAACGGTGTATGATACGTTACTTAAGGGATGCTGCAGCAATCAGTACTACCGAAGTATGGACGGGAGTGCCAGAAAAGTGAAGGTGGTAGATTCGTGAAGTAAACCCAAGTGCACCAAGACTTTAGAGATAGAAGGTACATGGGTTCGTTTCCCGGCTTCCGACCAGCATAACTAGAACCACCTGAACTGTAACTTCGTGTACGTTTGCATCCGTTTTTTATATATATATATGTATGGAAAAATAGTATAATGATAAATTATGATTTTTTTTTTACTTGTTTTATTTTTACGCCGTATTTTGCGGCACCCCTAGACGTCCTTCGTAGTGTAACTACTCAGGGAGTGGACGATTGGTTTCAAGATATACTCGAGCGCAATTCACACCTTAATGTACAGCTAGGGGTCTGTACACAGAGTAGCACATATTAGGCACTGACTAAGTTGCAGCCTCTCAGCCCTAACGCTTAGCTCTAGGAGGACCAATCTGTTGAGTTGTTCCTCCCTCACCAATTGCCCCTTCGGACGTCCCAGTCCCATGTTTTATAGTGGGGCTAGAACAATAGAAGTAGCCTCAGGCACTAGCTAAGAAGACCAGGCATGCCCCATTGGTCAAGCAATGGTGCAGGCCTAGTACCCGGCTGTTGGTGTCCGGCCAAGTTCAGCAGTTGGGCTGAAGTTGGCAGGGTGCACAAGCAGCTTATGTAACTGCAAGGCGCACTACGAGCATTCACTCGTACTGCGCCCTGCTATATGTAAATAGCATGTTACAATAGCACCCCAAGCTGCCACGGCACACCGGCTGAAAACCACTGCTCTAAGACTGGGGAAGTTAGTTGGCGGAGAGCAGTTAATTGCAGCTCTTATGGATGTCGTAGACCAAACATACGGCGAGCAGAGTGCACAGACGTAACTTTTTCTAAATTTAGTGCCAATTTAGCAGTTAAAATTGACCGAACAACGAAAATAATTACTTGCGTGACAGCTTGTTTTGACATATTTGTTTTAATCCCGGTTTTACAACCAGAATTTCTTGAGTGTTCCATTTTTCCCAATTTTACAAGAATGTGAATTTTATATGTACTCGGACACCTCAAGTTAAATTACTGTAGTGCTGTTTTTGAAATTGTGACATACTTAAGAATAAATTCAATGTGTATTATCTGCCGCAGGTAATTTGATTACTTCTTTTTGAGGACTACTCAAAGCACAGTAAGCATTGCGTCAATTGGAAAGACGCCGCGACGCGTGCATCGTTGACGCAGTTACATAAATTGCCAAATATATCTTCATTTGTTCTCAGTGTAATGTTAATTCATGTCGAGGGAAGATTGATACGTCGGAACTTTTAAAACTAGCATGTAAGAAAACAGGAATGCATAATCGTGGCCAACAAGTTAATTTAATTGATCGTGCAATCAGTACCCAAAGTTGATCGATAATGCAGATTCCTTTTTAAAGAAATTTTTCAAAGTTTGTAACAATACCTCACTTTCGCCTTAACATTGGCGTAAGATTTCTTATAACAATTTGTATAAATCATTCAAATTGCTTTCTTATATGCTTTCAATAACAGTTTCTTATAAACATGCAAACATTATAGACTTTCTGCTACACATGGATTATCTTATACGAAACTCTTATACGCAAACTAGTTTTGTTATAAGATGTATAAGAATATATAAACTGGTGTCAGTTTCATATAATGGACCCAAACACCTGAATATTTTTGCACAGGGCAAAATTCCCTTCTCACTCTTCCCTACCACTCAAACACGCTCACTTTCAGACGGCAGACAGTTTTTCGTTTGTAAAAAGCTTGTTGCAGTCCAACTGAAACTATTCTACTTCCACTGTCACTGCACAGATACGCGTGCTCTTGGGCAACTAATACTTTTTTTTTTACCTTCTGAGAGGTTTTAAAACAATTTTTTATACGTTATTTAAATCAGCGATTTATGAAAGAAAAAAACAATTGATTCAAATCTAAACAATTTAACAAAACAACCCTGCCAATATAGATGCCGTATTTACGTGAATTGCAAACTGAAAGACTAAAAATGTAAAACTGTACAAAGATGGAACAAGCAAAGAACACGGCGAGATATATCCAAAAATATTAACATATCGGGAACATTCAATATAAGACATGGATTCAGGCTTATTTTAATATATATTTTCTGTTTATTTTTCCTTATAATTTACTGTTTTGAATTTACATTTTAGATTGACGTTTTATAGCTTGTCATTAATTTTATTTGTGCTGTACTGTTATCACAAGTCCCAGGCGCGGAGTGGCCAAAGTGACATTGGCACAGGCGCCCTTTGGCTACCACACTTTCGGCGCCACCTTGGTAGTATATTTTTTTCTCCCTCCTTTCAAAGAAAAATGAAGTGTTTTGGATTCATGCCCACTAATGATTTTTCTTTTCAGGCACAAATTCCCTTCTCTCTCCCTTTATTTTCGTTTTTAACGCATTTTTAAAACTTGACCCCCACCCCCCCAACCCACTCCAAAATTTCCAAAAAGAGCATCACTTGAAATAAAAAGAAGGCACTCCGGAAGCCAGAAATGACACAGAATATGAAAATAAGCAAAGCATCTTGAGCTCGACCCCGGACTTTGCTTTTGCTTGGGGAGCTTAGAGCGCTTCCCCAAACCACTAGATGGTTGGAGGCACCATCACTTCAGCAGAGTTTCCTGTAAAACACATGGCGCCCCTCTCTGCTCATTTCGATAAATGGCACAAGCGCCCCTTCCTACCCAATCCGACTCTGACACGCCACGACTAAAAGATTACCCCAATAAAAAATAATTACAAACCATATCCTACAGCATGAACAATTCGCTTAGTGGTAGCGTTGCTTACTGGATACAAAATTGTCATTTTCTTATTTTTCTTATTAGTATGCACAACAGTGTTGAGTATACGGAAGTTTTTTTTCCGCTCAGTTACAAAATAAATCCTAATGATGAGTTGATCAACTGATTTATCTGCTCATCCCAGTTGAAAGAGTAAAAAAAAAAAAAAGAGTTAAACTTACTTTGGCTGTTGTGTCGCCTCTGTACAAAGTATATAAATGATGAACTGCACCCAGCGACGAGCTTGCTGGATGCGGTAAAATACGAAACAAATGGAAGTTGTGGCCTAGTTTGTCAGCTGTTAGTAGAAGTACCCCACTTGGGTCAAATGCCATGGCCGTGATCGGTTCACTCGCGTGCGCTAAAAAGTGAGCGATGATACCTTCACCCTCACTATCTTCATGAACGTTGACCTGGATAAGGAATGGGAAATATACAGTTTTTACTAAAACAGATTACTAGGCATAAAATAAAGAAAAAAAAGCAAACAAGAAATTAGTGTGGTATTTAGCTGAAAACACAGTAGGGTCAATATCCTTTAAGGAGACCATACTGGACTGGTATATTCAAGTATGGGCCACAACAAATACTATGAAAGCCTAAACAAATATCTGATTGTCACCAAAATTCTTCCAATTCTAATCTTCGAGAACTACCGCAGCCCCAACAAACAATTTCACAGCATTCCTTCACAGTGCACTAGTTTTAATTGATCAGCTTCAATGAGTGTTGCCAATACCATCAACACGCTCACCGTGCACGCCACCAGAACTATTCGGCTCACTGATGTGTCGACTTAAATGAATAAGTTTTTTGGGGAGTTTTTATATTCATTTAACTAATTTCCCTTACTGCAGTTTCCCTATTGCCTTATAACGCAAAGCTCTTTTACAATTTTGCCTTTTTTGGCTTTTTTGTTTACTGTCTCTTAAAGATTCTTTTCTTTTTCCAAAATGTATCATTATTTCCGATACTAGATGCCCCGCATCCACTGCTGAAAAGTTCACAGAAAATATTCTGAACATTGGTTTAAAACTACCAACAGAATGAAAAATAAAGGAAAAGGGATTGTACAGGACATACTGTGTTAACCAAGATGGCATAGCAAACCCCATTGTGTGTTTACAAAATCCAGGGCATTTCCCTGTATCACCAGCAACTTTGTAAATACATTGTAAACAAACTGGTATAATAAACAATATATCGAAGGTAAGGGGTTAGCATAAAAGACAGGGGGCGTTAATCCCTTGACGAAAACCAATGAAAACTAAGCTTCCTGGGAACCCAATCACAGCGAGCAAAGCACAGCCTAGTGTCATAGCATCCTGGCCTCGAAGCTAAAAGAACACAAGCTAGCGTCTCGGACCTAATCTCAATAGAGACACCCAAACTTCACTCACAGTGGTTTTCAACGGGTTAACGACTGGACTTGTGAGAAGACATAATACAAAAACCCTAACAAAGGATGTAAAGATATCCGCCTCGATGTTAAAGGTTCCAAGTTTGACTCCCTGTCAGGAAAGATGTCTTTTCTTTCTTTCTTTCTTTCTTTCTCAGGGTGGAGTAAAATGTGCCACTAGGTAATGCGGAATTCCACTTTAAAATGGTCTAATAGCAATAAACCGAACTGTGGACCAGACGATCCAATGAAGTCATTTGTTTAGAAGGTGTTAGTAAGAATAACGCTATTTCAAGCTGTCAATCACTCAGCAGGTTCCAGTCGCTGGTGCCACACATTCTGTGCATGGAGATGCACATACGCCACAGTGTTGGTCAATTCTAGCACTGTCAAGTCAGTAAGAGCAGGAGCGGGAAGAAATATCTCAGAATAACTGCGTTGTTCAAAATATTATTTGTTACTTACAAGTTTCTTTCGAACATGGTGTTTGGTAGAGAACATTCATCATCAATCTTAAACTAACCACTAACAAGTGAAAAACTTTTATAACGTCCTAAAGTATTTATTTTTTCTGGCTGAACTCACCTCTCCTTCGCCAACATTCTGCAAGTCAACAATGGTTACAATTCCTGGTTGGAGAGCTTCCACACCACCAGGCAGCGAATCCTTTCTTGGCTGGGCGGCAATGTGAGGCTTGCTGCCTGTTAAACTGCTCGCTACTGTTTCACCAAACATCGTTAACCCTTTGGTGATTGTCTGAGGTTAAAAAGAAAACAAAAAAGGTCAGTTTAAACGGCACAAAACAGTACTACTTTCCTTCAATACTTCAGCAAAACTCCCTTGGTTCAGTTCCCTTTTTAACAAATAGATATCCCATATTTATTTTTTACTTCGAGAGTTTTATATCCGTGGTTACAGCAAATGGAAAACCCTCATCAATGGAAATGGGGCCAACACCACGAATCGTTACCCGATGCACGCATAGAGCCTTACAATGGAATTGCGCTCTCATTCTCATGAGAACAAAAAGGGCAACATACCAAATGTGTGTGTCCCCTTCCCCCAACCCCCACCCCCCCCCCCCCCCAATGTTTGATTATGTGACATTCTACAGGCATTATGGAACATACGGACTGTTCCCAACCACTCCCCACCCCCCATTTAAAATTGTTAAACCAACTACAGAATCAAGAAAATAAAAATAATATAATATGCGGCAACCAACTAGACTGGCGTATGTTACGCAGGGGAACAGCTAGTTCTTAGAATAACTGTATTGTTTAAGTGATCCTTCTGCCAGTCAGGTAACATGAATTACTTTAATATAGAAACCTAATTAATATATTTTACGGCTTCCTAAACACCAGAATTTTACGATTCATTGTTTGGGACATGGAAAATTTCAAAGAATCATAAATCAGCATGGAAGTAAAAGCTAACTTATCTAACTTACGTTCTTTTTCTGTTAAACTACTAATGTCAAATGTTATAAACTTTACAGAAATGTTTAACAGTCATTATGCATGTCTCCACGCAGATTTATGATTCTTACAATAACTGAATTGCTGTAGTGATTCTTTTACTGGTCAAGCAACAAAAATTACAAGCGCTAGAATTGTAAGACACATTATCAGGGACACGGAAAATTTCAAAGAACTGTGCATGAGGTTGCATAGGCTTGCGAGAGTTTCTGCCTAGCAAAACAGCCGATAATTACTAAATTTCCTAAGCTTCGATTTCGGCTACGCATCTTACTCAGCTTCTTTTACGTTTTTCTGTTGGAAATAACACAAGACGGCAAATATTTCAAGCTAGGCTACTCACCTTGGCAGCATGAATGACTGTAGCTGCATACGACTGTACGCCATCGCCGGCCATTCCACCGCACGTTTGGTGCACAGAAACTAACTGTAAGTAGTCAAACGAGGGAATTTGTTTTTCAGTTTGTAGGTGGTAAAACAAGGAAAAGTTTTAAAAAAAAAAATAAGTTTTTTAGGTCACACAAGTAAAACTACATGTTTTTCAGCTACTCACTTCACTCAACCTAAAAATTGCTTATAAAATAACTTACAATCAAAACGCAGCACCAAAAATTGTCCAAGTCACCAGCAAATACTTGCAAAAACTTGCGAATTTTCGACAAGCTTACTACTTGTCTGCTTAGGCTACAGAAGAAAAGTAGAAAGGTTGCAGAAAATTCGCAAGTTTTTTGCAAAGTTTGCAAGGTTTTGCTGATGACTTGGACAACTTTTGGTGCCGTGGTTTGACTGTAAGTTATTTTACAATGAACATCAACCAATTTTAGTTTGTGGAGGGGGAATTGAGGGTTGAACTGACGCAACATTTGGCTGGTAAGCTCAAATTTGTGGAGGGGGTTGGGTGGGAAGCTCAAGTTTTCGGAGCAGAATATTGGGAGTGAATAAACTTCGACAGCAGGGATAGAAGGATTCCATGCGGGACATTCTGGCAAGGTGAGTACTTTGTACGTTTGTAGTTTGAGAATTGTTTCAAGAAATACGGTAATAGGTATACCAGTATGAGTGAAGGTGATTCCATTTTAGTTTGTGGGGGGGGGGGAGGAGGGAGTTAGACAAAGTTAGATAAACTTAGCTATGGGTCAGACATGTGTGAATTAGTAGGGACTGGATTTCATTCGGGATATTCCGGCAAGTTAAGCAATTTCTTTGGTACGTTTTTATTGCCTCACGTTTTTGGACGCTGCATTTGGTCATTGGAGTGTGCGTTCCCGGTCACCTGATCCGGAAGTGTCAAAAGTGTGGGTTATCAGCAAAAGTGTGGCGTAACTTGATGACCCACATGTTTTGTGACGACGTACTCTTCCGGTCACGGTTAAAGGGATTTAACACATTGAAATTTAGCATGGCATTGAGTTAGCGTGACGTCACAACATAGTATAACATGGAATAAGGCATGATCCAAGGTCAAGGTCTCTCTCTTGTACGAATTACGTGGGTTTTAATCAGAAAGCCAGACTACTTTGGTTATAGCTTACAAACAGTAAATATGGCTCTGCCCTGTGGTGTAGGGACAGGACAGTACCCTTCGCCTAGCAAGTAGCTCATGGTTGCACTTAAAGCTGCTTTTAGCGACAGAACGCTATACTTAATAAAACCAACGGACTGCCTTGCTGGTGAAGAGAAGAAAAGAGACCCAAATAAAAAACAAACATTTCCACGATTTGACGAGCCCAGTTCAATAATTTATTTATTGAACGATGAAAAAGGTTGAAGCGGTCCTAATTACTGACCCGGGCGCTTATGAGATACATGGTATTTTTCGTGGCCTTAGTACAATACTAGATTTTACCCTACTCACCTTGCGATCAGCATACGCCAGCCATCTTTCTCCCAAGGCAATGGGATTGGGATTGGGACCAGGACATGGATAACAGCCTGTGAAGCAGAAAATGTAAATATTCTTGTTATTTTCTAAAAAAGATCAGTACCTTCAGTCGTAGTTTGGATTAAAGAATTACGCTGTTGTTGTAGTGATTGTGTAGCAGCCGGGCTCTTTAAGAAATAAACCAGAGACAGACAGCCATTGAGAAGCAACCTTTCAGAAGGCATCTCTGTACGGCTGAGGCACGAAATCGTTGACATTCTTGCAGGTTTGTACGCGTTTGCAAAACATGCCTCTTCGTCATGGAATTCGTCGCCTATCTAAAGCCGAATTCAATGACGAACTGTATCAGAAGCCTTGTTGCACACGATTTGATGTGCTGACGGGACCGCTTGCTAGTAGATCATAACACGAATCAAAACACGACGTACATTCGACAACTCAAAGTTGCCGTAGACGGGAAGCCTAAAGCGGCAATGAGAAATCGACCAAGTCTGTTACGCTAACGCCTTTTAGCACAAGGAAAAGCGAGTAGAAAGTAATTTGGGGCTTCACTATTAAGGCCAGTAGAAATTAATTAAATGGTTCTCGGGTGAGGAACTAAAAAAAATTGATGCGAGCAGGCGGTGTTTTTTTTTTACGTTCTATTCGTGGTTTTTTTTTTTTTCAAATGTGGGCGATGTCTTTTTTTGTTACGCACCAAAACGAAGTCGGTAGCTTACACTTTGTTGCGGAGTACAATATCTGTTTTTTCATTCCGTGGTAAGCGTGCAAAAGTGGCACATTTGCTAAGTCATTCTTTAGATCCAAGTTTGTAGTTGTGACATGCCTCGGAATGACCCTTATACCCCGTTCGGAGCGCATCTTTAACCCGCATATATTGCGGATTATGCGGATAAAATGCTGAATGCGCTGCGAACGGGCTGGACACATCCGAGGGTCGTATCCGAGTTAAACTAATCCACATCAGTTGGTGGATCGAATAAGATTCGCTTCGCTTCACTTCACTTGAGTGTGTGCTCCGAACACAAATGTGGGTCGAATTCCGAACTATCAACATTTTATCACCAGGTAGCATCGTGTTTCGTTTACTGTTTACTCAAATACGCCTTGCGATAAACAAAGGAAGCACGCACTAATTTTCAAGGGGAGTTTATACGAATGTCAGCATCTATTATTTAAAAATTGTAAAAAATGAAACGATTTACGGGCTGGTGGCGCCACGGTGTGAGTGGTGGTACAAGCACGAATCCGTTAATTAAGCGACAATGGCGTGTTCTGGTGAGCGGCTGAGAAACTAACAACTAACCCGTTTTCGTCGTGCCTTCTCTCTTGCGCTCCGAACGGGCTCTAGCAAACTAATCCGGATTCGATCCGCATGTCGCTCAATTCGGAATTCGATTCCGAATTAAAAGCTTGCGCTCCGAACGGGGTATAAGATTTATTTCGAGAAGATCATGTGAACGGAGTACAAAGAGCTGATGTGGGCATCGGGTTCAAGAAATGTTTGATGAAAGTGCTGACGTGTGATCGGTTTTTATTTATTTATTTTTAGACAATATGTCATAAAACCGCTCATGCGCCGAGAAAAAAAAAAACCCATGCGCGCGCTCCCGAGAATCACTTAATTAACTTTTAGTAGCCTAACCATGCGTTTGTGTCTCATTGATTCTCACCATAACCATCTTACAATTCTCCATAGTTACCATGTTTCTCACACCCAAAAATGTACATTTTAAAGGGAAAGTACAGTTTTCTTTACACTTGTTTGATACAATAATTTAAAATTTAAAAATTTTTAAATACAAAAAGAAAATTGAAATCAATGGCATACAGAATTTTACACAATGTAAAGGAATAATTTGAGATTTGCTCTTTCAGTATTTAGCCGATCGATTTAAGCTGTAGGGGTGTACCGCTTCCCTAAAAA
>JAHWFP010090291.1:0-11115 GCA_023313725.1 Lithobius niger
AGCTCTCGAAACATTAAAAGAACATCGTTGCTAACAATGCTCAAGAATGCTCCCTAAAATCGATCATCTGTGTCGTTCTACGGCGAACTCAAGATAGGCCGCGCACAACTTTAACGTCATTTTTTTTTTATTTGATGAGAACTAAAATGTAAAAATTCTAAAAGATTGACTAACGAATAATATTACACGTCCTACGAAAAACCTAAATAACGAAGTTAAGGAATTAATTATGTTATGTAATGATGTAAGAAAATTATGTAAGAAATTAATGGTCACTGTGTCTTTATTATTTATTTAATATTTTCATGCATTTGTGTATGGCCACTTTCACAATAAGTACCACAACTTCAATAGCTTGTCTTACGCAATAAATTATTATTATTGTTAATGTTTTTATTATTGCAGCGAAGCGAGGCCGAAGGCCGAGAGGACCCGCTTTTATTAATCCAATCCAATGTAACCATTGTATTAGCATCAGGATTAACACTTGCGATAGCCAGTGTCAGTAAAGGTTGACCTAGGATCGCTGTGTTAAACTCTCAACTTCGAGAGCTTATAACTCCGTCAAAAGTAAACATCTTTAAACCAAATTTGGAATCTAGCCTTGACTAGTCAAAGCCTGTCTGCTGTCAAAAAAATGTGAAGTTCGGTCGAGCCAAACCCGATATACGAAGAGCGGCCAAATAGACAACTTCTTGTTTTGCTTCTTCTTGTTGTTGTTGTTCTGGGGATACAGGGCAAACCATTTGGTTTCATGACACCATACCCGACGCTATGCTGATCCACGATGTGCCGTACGTGGTTATTAGGCGTGATCAGACTGGTCGAGGTGGTGGTTGTGGAGTAGTCATTTGTGGCTCCACAATGGATGCCTTCAATCTAGACTGAAGGCATCCATTGTGGAGGCACAAATGACGACTCCACAACCACCACCTCGACGCTGGGCTCAGGTGTGTTCATGCCAAGGACATCACAGTGGTGTTGCTGTTTTCTTGCGTGACTCAATTAAAATTGGCCCAGTAACCTTCTCTAAAGAATCCGAGGCACTAAGTTTTGTCCTCTCGGTACTTAATGTTAGGTTAACATGTTGCTATTTGCCAAACGGTAGGGATAAAGAACTTCGTGGTGTAGCACGACTACCATTGAATTTGATACGTAATAATTAATGCAAACCGTGCCACGTCGTTCAATACCCGACAATCGAGCTAGCACGAAAAATCACGGCCCAGTTCGATGCGACACGCTAAAATTGTTACGTGTGAAATCAAATTCTGTGGTACGGCATGGCACGCCTTATTTAACACGTGTGAAATCGGTGTATTTAAATTATTTAGTTTTCAACAGACAGACGACCGACCTTGGAATACAGTAAAACTTTAACCTATAGTGATTTCACGCGGAATAATTCGTCTCGGAGGCCGTGGCCGGACGTGGCCAGCCCTCTCTAGCAGATTCTGCAGGGCCAGCGCGATTTGATTTCAGACGGTTTAATTACAAGAGGCCGTTGTCCGTCTCCTTGTTTTGACAACAACCGGTGGCGGGAAATTTTTAACTACAATGAAGCCTTGTTAGCATTTCCAGCAGCGCGTCACGGCGCGCGTTCGGATTTCAGACGGAATAATTAAAGCGTGCCGAGCAGCGCCAGCCCGTGCTGGCCGGTTGTTGCGTAACGGCCGTCGTGGCTCGCTTGAGCGCGGCATGGGTCGACACGGCACGCAAACATTATAACGTGTGAAATTCACGGGCGCGGCATGGCATGGTATGGCACGCAAACATTATTCCGTGTGAAATCACTATTAATAAAACCCACTGAAGTTGTTATTTACGATTCATATACTATTTGTAATAGCCTGCTTTGTGTTTTGTTATGTAACTGAATCTGATATATTGATGCATATTGCACGCAAAAGTGTAAATGACTCATCCCATTTTTTTTTTTTAATTTTCAGATAAGATGTCAAAAAGGTGGTTAATTTTCCAACTCACTGTGCGGTAGTTTCTTCTGTTACGGTAGGTTGACCAACCTTTTCATTTAATTTACGCTATGAGTGATAGGTTTCATTTAACGGTTGCGATAGCTAAGCGCTGGCACAGTTCAGCCAAGCTGACAGAACAGAGCCTGTGCAGAGGCAACATGCTGTCAACTGGCTTCCTCCAGAACCCCTAGCTGGGAGCAACCATTCTCAAGGTTTTCTCTAAATCCACAAGAGTTAGAAAAAAAAGTAGAAAAGTGTCAGGAAAAAATCGGGAATTTTCAATGTGCTGTTTAGGTAGAAACCCTGCTGAAAAAGCTGCCCTTACGTAATCAAAAAAGGGATTCCAGCAAAGTCCCCTTGTACTGTAGTACGCTATCCAGATTTGGTCCCCAAACCTTTTAAAGGACATTGACCATGAAGAGTCGGTCCAACGTTGTCTTTAACCGGGGTGAAAAATTTAACCTATGAAACCCGTCTCCAGCTATTGAACAGGGCTTCCTTGGAATTACGACGCTACGTGGCGGATCTAACCCTAACTTTCAAGATTTTAAGAGGTTTCCTCAACACTGATATCCCTCTTTTCGAATTGTTCATGACGAGACATGCACATCAGCACACATATAAATCAAACTAACTGGCAGCACGACTAGAGATGCGTAGTTCATCATATGCGGTGAGGGTAGTAAACCCATGGAACTCGTTTTCTTCGGACGTGATAATCCGGTCATTTTCTGAAATGACCGGAATATACACGACCCATTGAGAAAAAATAAAATGAAAATTTAAATCCACTGTACTTATACTCGCCAAGCTCAATATAAATGGAACAGTATGAGTGGCCCGACAACCCAGCCGCTTCCGTCTCACTTCTTATGAGTGCTAAACTGCATTATTATATGTTATTATATTAAATTCTTTCATATCTATGAAATCATTCGTAGACAGTTCATCAGCCGTACTGTGATACTGCGATCGGAAGCTTAACGTTTTGAATGCCTCAGCTTTCTTCTCCTCTTAATAGGTTGTTTTCTGCTTTTAAAACTTACGAGTCGGATTCAAAATTTAGTTGGTTCACTATTACGAGATTTAGTTTGCTTCAGATGGCCAACTAAATAAGAAAGAAAAGATTGCAAAGTAATTTTACTTTTTCGTATATTTCTAAGAAATTTATTTGTTAAGAAATATACGAAATAGTAAAATTACTTTGCAAACGTTCCCAATTTCTTTACATGCCAGCATTTATTTAACTGCGCTTATTGTTAACAAAGTAGAGCGTGAGATATTATCGTACAAAATCCATTTAGGGACCCATCAAGTTTTCGCCATAGAAAGTAGTGACATCAGAGCCAAAATGGCTGCCACCAAGTTTGTGGTCCGATTCGTGATCACTCAAGCATAACTGACATTTGCCGAGGTGTCAGCGAAAACTTGATGAGACTCTTTTTCCCTTATGGGGTTTTTGTATGATATCACCCTTTTTGGTTGTTTTCTGGTTTTGCTTTAGTGTAAGTATTGATTGTAAGCTCGTTACGAAACTTCAATTGTAAATCGTTTTTTGAACAGCCTAAAGAAAATCGTCATTTTGGTTATATTTAATTGGCGGTTGATTATTATACTACTTCCAATAAAGTGCCCGCTGTATTACATTTGATTGCAAAATAGAAACAAGTGAGTACGATAACTTAGTTTAGGCCTATTTAGATTATTTTTCGTTTTTTTTTAATTTATTTTTTTATTAATTTTTTTATTTAAAAAGTGGTAACTTTCTCAGATTTTCTTCATCATAAACAGTTTGGTAGACGACGAGATAGTTTGTTTATTTTAGATAAGCTACAATTACAATATAACATTTAGATTTTATTGTGAAACAGAGACAATAAGTTAACCGAGGCTGCATTGTTACTCGGCTATGGAGGACAACAATTTTGATAACAGGGGCATGTTCCTAACAGTCACGAAAATATCATTACAAATGTTAACAAACTCGGGAATTATCTTCGGAGTCAAAAAAGTCAAATTTCAAGCATATCAGTCGCAAAAATTATTTTATCTGAGTGGAATCAGCTAGTAGTAAGTAGTAAGTAATTAGCATTAAATCAACGATGTTGCGATTCCTTTTTCTTATTGAACTCCTTTTATGTACTGCTCTGAAACAGGACATTATGTCGTCTACTCAGTAAACCCCGTCGATCAATAAAATTTCTGAAGCTTTCTGTCGCCAGGGGCGTCGTGCCATTGGGGCATGGGTGGACACGTGCCCCTCCAGCTTCCTCCCAATTTCCCCCAAATAATGATGATTTTCGCTTGTTTTGGCCGGCTGACTGGCACCAGCCCTCCCTTTTAAAAAGTGTCAATTTGGGTCTTTTAACTGTCTCACGCTTATTAAATTTGCTGAAAATGCGTGAGCTTCCGGGTCTCTGCCCAGGACTCTGCTGGGGGAGCTTACAGCGCTCCCCCAGACCTCCAAACTGGAAAAAGGTGTGCCCCCGAATTTTGTGGGTGTACGACGCCCCTGTCTGTCGCATTAGTATTTCGTAGTGGTTACCAGAAAACAGCAACAATACCGAAGAACCAGTGGATGAATTTTATGCAGTGGAATGAAATTACAACTGTATTAATATCTATCATGCCAAACTGACCCATGGAGAGTACTGTATCGTTTAGATATCTGTCGCTAAAGATGAGTGGCGTTGGTTGTGTGGGCGTGTTTGTACCATATGCTCCCACACACGCACTACTGAGAAATCTGTGTGTATTCAGATTTCTAAGAATGCCGAATGAATTGGACCAATTCATACTACTAAGAAGCATTTTTAAGCCGCTTTCTAAGAAGACCCATAACTCCAGCAATGACCTCCTGGCAACACTTCTTGGTCTGGAGTCCGATTATATGTATTGTTGTAGATATCAGAATATTGTTGACAGCGATTTCCCACAGCGATTTGACAACGTTGTATTATTGTATATAACTCTATGCTGGAGCCAGTAACTGGGATAGCTGCAAGGGTCACTGGAGGGGGAAACGAAGGGCGTCTTACTGAAGACAATGCTGTTAAGAGTGGCTTTCTTAGACCTATAATGCGCGATTTTTGTCGATTTGTTGGCAGTTGCTGACATTTTTAAGCAAGTGGAATCTTTATTTTCCAATGACAACCTAACAGCATAAGGTATTGAAGAAAACAACGTTTTTTAAGCCTATCAAATCCGCTCTCAAAGCACTGCCTTGACTAGAAGTGCCGTTGTTTAACCCGCCATTTCAATCTAGTGCCCCTTGCAGCTATCTCTCTTGTAGCCAATATGACGTCACGTGACGCTGCTCTATAGTAATTACTATTGCAAACAACGTGTCAGGTTGCAAATTCAAGTTGGAATTAATTCCAAGACGGCTCCAAACGTAGTGACCTAACCAACTCTCTTTACTTTAAATAGTGGCAGGGTTTCAAACAGCTATCATCAGGTACAAATTTCATATCAATTCAGCTTGGTATTATGTCGGCGAAGTATTGGTGTTGATCTCATCGGTTAAAACTGTATCGTTCAATGGTTGGTATACACTAATTAACGGCAAGAAGCACCAACTGTTAACAAAATATGTTTTGCCTCGCAATGAAAGTAATAGCATAATGTACATGGAGAATTAAGATGAAATAATGCCTTTTATATGCCATCTTCCCCCTCCCCTCAAACACACACACGTGACAGTTGTGTCACGCCAATAGAGCAGCGACACGACGTAGTATTATTGTATATAACTCTTTGCTGGAGCCTTAATGGATTAGCTGCAAGGTGCACTGCAGAGCGAAACAGAAGGACGTCATACTGAATCCGATGCTGTGAAAAGTGATTTCTTAGACCTAAAACGCGCGATTTTTGTTGTTGGAGAAAACGACGTCATTTTAAGCCTAAGAAATCCGCTCTTCCGTTGTTTTTCCCTCCATTTTTATGTAGTGCACCTTGTAGTTATGCCCTCCAAAACCCATACTGGTGCCAATCTGGTGCCAATATGGCGGCAAATGTCACTGCTCTATTGATACTCTCACATTCGGATTTTACCTAGATTATATCTTCTTTTATTCATTCCATGTCTATCGTAAAAACCTCCTGTAGTCTAGTAGGTAGTATTATTGTCCACACTTTTACTTGGTTCCAGTAGACGACTGCTTGATTTTGGTAAATCATAGAGTCTTAGACGGAGAAGGGAACTTGGCTTTGACACCAAGAAATCCACACTTGAAAAGCTGCAAATCTTAGACGTGTAACTGGTAGCCAGCCGATCAACTTCAACAAGTTCGAGAACTCACAGTTCCAAAGAAAAGGATGAAAAGAAGAGTAAGAGAAAAAAAAATGCTTCTTCGCCCAAAAGAGAAGAGACGTTTTTATAGCTCTATAAACGAAGATAACTTTTTTTTTTTGCCGAATCAGCTTTTCAGACTGGCTGGGACAGGTTTGAAACGGAGAAGATAACCAAACCAAATTTAATGATCCCATTTTACTGCTTGAACTATGACAGATGGTATCAAAATGAAATTGCTATCCCAATATCAGAGCCAATATATAGGCATTCATCCTTAAGCTTGGTAGAAGCTTTGGGTCGTAACGTTATGAAATCATGACGTCTGCAGCGGGTCGTAATAAGTGTGGTGACATTCTTTCGCTAAACTTGTCCGAGCTGAAAGAGAACCCTCGTGTTTTATGACCCGTCTTTTGGTTGGATATTATGACTTGACCGACTTTTTTTGCTACTGCGTTTTTCGTCTGTGAATAACACAGTCTGTGTAGGTCTACGCACTCTTGGCATGCATGTATGGGATAGTTTTGGTATAGACTATACTTTGCTCTATACCAAAATGTTGTAAGATCGTAAGATTTGATTGTTTGTAAATTTGTTTGTTTGAGTGTTTGTGTGTGTGTCTGCAATGGTATTGACGTCCGCAGTGGGAATCTCGATAGTCCTTGTCCTATTGAAGTTTGCAGTGGGAATCTCGATAATCTTAAGTCTTTTGTTTGTTTGTATGTCTTTCAAACGGAATTGTCTGTATATTGTCTGTATTTGTCTGATTCAAACTGTGTTTTCAACAAAGAGGTACAGTACCGATGACGTCATGTTTTTTTCCAGTCATACCATTTTCATGCAAAAGGGATCTAGGCCTCCATGTCTCTTAACTCTGGATCTAACTAAATCTAATGAAAGCGTGGGCGATTGTTAACGGGAAATCACAGTATTTTCATGCAAAAGGGAAATCACAACAGTGCTCTATAAAACCAACCATATACCGGGGGCTACTCTAGTTTTGTTAAAATGGCCACCATGAAGTGGTAAGAAACTTGTAACTACTTACAAGAAACTAAAAAAATTCATGACAATAAATTAAACTTACATATTTAAATTATACGTTTGTTTACGTTTGTTTATAGTGAAATGTTGGAAAATTTTTCTACTTAACTTATTTTTTTTTTCAAAAACTGCAGAACTTTGAGCTACTGTTTATGAGGAAGACCAGTTCCTTGGTTACTGGTGATTCTACTGGTAAACATTTCTAAATTTAGGCCTAGACTACAGTGGCCTAGAAAAAAATATTGACGGAAGGACAATTTAATTTGTAGCCTGACGTTAATGTCCAAAACAAAACTTGTTAATATGAAAGTGAACATTGACTCTTTGGGCGTAACACAACCTTTCGTCAGTTGATATACCTTTCACTTACTTGCAATGGCATCCCAACGTTTGACGTTTGTTATTTTTTAGTTGTTAGCCTGTTGACCTTGTATCCTTAACTTGTGGAGGCATGCAATGGTTTTAGTGTATGTATTTTGTGATAAACTGACTGTTTTAAACTTCTTTTCACTTGATAATGATTCCGATCTGGGGACGAAACGTTGCGATTTTTAAACTCACGTGCACTTATTAAATTAATTTCTAAGCTCTAAAGACACAGGTGTCTCGTGGTCAGCGTGCTGCCATATAATTTATCTGGATAGGAATATTGCCATTAACTTTTGGCGGGCGATACACACGTTTCCTAATAAATGAGGAAAATTGTTTAAAACTAGCTCGTCGTTGAATACATTTTTTTCTGTTTGTTTGTTTGAACTGGTAGTATTAACAGAAGGGAAAACAGGAATTTGACTGCAAGTTTACACATTAAAGTAGGGTGTCATCAGTTACACTGACGACAAAATGGAACGAAGTGATTGCAAACAACCCGTGTTGCAATGAAGAGAGTGTTCTGGCCAATCTTTTTGGTTGTTTCATCGCATCTAGTTTCTTTGTCCATTTGCTTTCGTAGCATGTTTGTTGCTGGATGGTGTTGACAGCAGTTGCGACGAGCGCTTATTCCGACTTTGGTTTTTCAGCAGACAAAGTACCCGCAAATATGAAGAATATTTTGGAAAGCATCAATTTTGGAGTCCATTCCTGAATTAATGCTGGCAGAAATTTGAGGGCGCATTACATCCATCTTGACATTTACTAACGATGGGGAAGATTTTCTCATTTCAGAAACTACTGGTGAGCAAATAGGTGATCAGCTCATACCACCTGTGCATTTTGTCACCTTCATTATTCCTCAAGAACATGGCCTTTTTTAAAATTTTCTTTTTTAAGACCATCTCTGTGTGTAACGCTATCAATGTACAAAATCTGGTTTTAATTGATGCAGTGATTATTTCGTGATGCGTGCATTGGAGTGAATTCATAAACTGATCTCCGCTCGGCCTTCGGCCTCGGTTCACTCCAAAAAAAAAAACCTAATTATACTATGTATAGTCTTGCTGGAATAAACAGTTATCATGAAATTTTGCCGAAATTAATGCTGTCTTGTAGATGAACTGTCAAGTTTTATCTCTCGTCCGCATCCTCTCACGCTGTTAGGTGTCTTCCATTCACATCCTCCATTAGATGAATGATTTACGTTTACCTTAAGCAATTAGTTTGATGTTCTCCCATGCGGCGCGTACACTAATCGTAGATCAATGTAAAATTGAATGACTAAACACTGTGCTCCCACGTTCACACTACTCACTGTGCTCCGTAAAGACCACGGTACCAGACTCGGTCAGTTTGTTCTGTCTGCCACTTTAGAATGATCTACTTTGGCAGCTGAAGTGAGCTCCCAAAGACGACTTGTTAAGTTTGGCCGTCTTGTGTCTAAGGTTGATTCGTACTTAGTAAGTCGTAAGAAGTCTTGAAGAGACTCGTGAAGGCTCTCTCTCTCTGCTGTAAGAGGGTATGATGCTTTTATACAGCAAGTTGTGTCGCAATAAATCGAGAGCACCTAGAACTTGGGGAACCAGGTTTTAACACAGGACGTCCTAATCGGATATACATGTAGGCCGGAAAGCCACCTTCTGGGGGTTGGTTCTAGTGGTAGCCTGACTCGAGGGTAATATCGATGAGCCAGGATGGTACACCCTTTCGTCCTCCATTAGGCGGCTCGCCGTATTTGTCATATATCTTGAGTAACTCATAACGTTGCCTTGTATTCTGTGCTGTAAAGTAGGGTACATTGTCCACTGACATCTTCCATTAAGGCTTAAATATTTCTGTGAACTCCATTGAACCTACCGCATTTCCACCATACAGTTCACTCAACTGTTCGTCTTGAGCTCAACTTAAAGGCAGGTTGTTACCAACAGTAACCTTTTATACTCTACCGTGGTGCTAGCTAGCTGCAGTAATATCGTTAAACTTTATACCTTGCTCACAGGTCCACGAGAATATATCAAATTTTCACTCAATAATTAAGGAGACATCTGGCTTGTTTGTTTCTTTAAAAGAAAGGACCTAAGAAGTCTTGATGCAAGCAAAAGCTAGATATCGCTCGATGGTACTATCTGCAGAATTTCATTCGATGTCAATACGCCTTTCAGCTCGATTTCCAACTTCAGTTACACATTCCAATATGCAAAGCATGACTGTAGAACCACATGACTTTCGTGTACGTTGATGGCAGAAAACAACAGTGGATGTACTCAATTCTGACATTGCTCTTATACAAGAGAGCGAATTTCTATGAGTTGTACATGGGTATGCGATGGGGCGGGGGGGGGGGGGGGAAGAAATGAGACTTAATGACGCGTAGACAGCCAGGTCATTGCCGCCAACCTCAGTCACAGTGCTGTGGTCCGGGTTGCCACTGTGCCACACATTACAGAGATGTGAAACAAATTTCAAATCTAGATCTTGTCATACCTCCTTCAAAAATTAAAAAACCCTGGACAGGAGGACAGATTTATTGCCTAATTGACGCGAAGATGGAAACGGCAATCAACATCATCATCATCTCCCTTTGTGGTCATCGTGGCTGAGTTGTGAGAGAGCTCAGCCTGGTTGCTGGAGGTTTGCGGATCTGGTCCAACCCCTGGAAAGGGGACCTTGGCAAAGGCCCCGCCAGGACTGCCGGCCAGGGTAGTGTGAGAGGCTACCATGCTCCTTCAGCAGCTATGGGAATTATTTTGGCCAATTCTGGACAATCTTTCGGCCCTTACGATGATCGGAAGTTTCCCGGATCGAATCCCCGGGTTGGCACCTCCCTTTACCAGACATTTCTTCTTCTCTAAAAGTGTGGTAATGTTAAAAATTGAGCCGGTTCAGCCATACAAGCATTAAGTTGCTTCGACCGACTTAAGGTTCAAAGAAATTAATTTAAAAAAAAAAAAGATGGTGACAATCAACAAGCAGGTGTCGGACCCTAAGTGGCCGTCGATACCAATGATTTTAGTATCCCTGAGGGATATGTGAGGATGGTTTACGTATTTCTTCCTAAGCTATTACTGGTTGACGTTGCATTAGGAACACTGTTCTGACATTGGAATTCATCTTACAGGATGAAATTTTGACCTGAAGTATCCTATGTGATTGAATTTAATCTGGCTAGCAACTAATGATTTGAAGCTCATCAGCATCGTTTCGGTATTTAACACTATAGCTGCCAGTGAAGAGTTTCTAACTTTTTCGAACGGACAAGTTCCATTATGTGTTTCCCGTTAACAATTCCGCCAGACTCATTTTGGGACACCGCAAACGTAGAAAGATGATTACAGACCCCTCGTGCCAGAAGCAGTCACAGCCACAATCAACAATGCAATAAAACCGCAAAGCGAAAATTGCAATTGTCGGTCGGCAAGGACATTACGACAG
>JAHWFP010090297.1:0-14582 GCA_023313725.1 Lithobius niger
CCATACTTTTGTTTCGCTGAATTGCTGGATGGAAAAGAAACGCACGGATACCGCTCAGCTGCTACACTCATAAGCAGGTGGTACAATATAGGCGAATTAGTAATAACATGTTCAATTGTTGACTGTGTGAATTCGTATTTAAACTTAAAAAGCACTTGTAGATTGTTACAAAAGTCGTAAAGTGCACAAATTTACATAAAAACTCGATGTTTCCGCTCATCTCAGAGCCATTATCATGAGTAGCAAAAAAAAAAAAAAAAAACAATTACAAATAACACAAGAAAGCCAAGATGCACGTAAAATGTCCATCTTTAACAAGGTTGTTAAAACAGACAAAACCTTAAAAAGCTTAAAACATTTTAAACTTAGAGGGGGCTTCGATGTGCGCTTGTGGCTATCACCAAACCAAGTGTGATTTCTTAACAATAACATAAGCACGAAAATCGCTCGTTTCGCTCGCCTATATAATTGAAGTCCAGCCAGTGTTGTTTTTGTTCAAGAGCAACGCAAAGAGGCGCAAGATATTCCCTGACTGGGGGTTAGATAAAACTGGACAAAAAATTGTATTCAAAATTGTGTATTTTTCACTTTCGCAATCTCTTGCGGCCCCCCCCCCCCCCGAATTTCACCTTGATTATCCGAATTTGTTTGCTGTAATACGGACGATTAAGGTAAAAAATTCGTTGTTTGCTGATGACGAGTGTTATGTCTGAAACCTAAACTGGTAAAAAGGGCCGCCAAGTTCAGAACGGTTTGGCCTTTTAAAGGAGTGATATCAACTGACCAAGACATTTGCCAAGTTAACCCACCGACTATTAGTTCAACCGTTAAATGGAAAACTTGCCCGGTGCTACTTTCGGTAGCCTGTAGAAAGGGTCAGGGTTTCCCGTTAACGTCTGCAGAATTATTCGGTGGGATTAACTTGGCTAATATTTTGGCCAGTTGGTATCATTCCTTTAAAGACCGAACCATTCTTAACTTAGCGATCATTTTACTATTTTTTTAACATACCACTCTTTTTTTTTACTTCGCAGTCCCTATCTTATTTTTTTTTTCACTTCAATTTATTTAATTTGTGGCGTACAATGCGAACGAACTCTAA
Organism: Lithobius niger; assembly: GCA_023313725.1. Lineage (NCBI taxonomy): Eukaryota > Metazoa > Arthropoda > Chilopoda > Lithobiomorpha > Lithobiidae > Lithobius > Lithobius niger. The sequence goes on from JAHWFP010090297.1 coordinate 1,103, forward strand.
TTACAAGGTTAATTATGCTCCATGTCCAATTTACGGAAGTTTGTCAGCGCCAATGGAGAAAAGATACTAAGCCCATGAATAGTTTGTTTTTGTTGACTTCGGCAAGAGTACACACGTTTTAGTTGCTTTCGCTTGTTCCTTTTTACGCCTTATACACACAAAATAAAGACATATAAAACTAAAAAGAAGTTGCTTATATTTCAGGGATGGTGGCTGGAGGTGCAGCATTTCCCAACACCACCGCTAAAATTGTAAGAACCGTCGTAGATTTCACAAATTGCTGTAAGCATGAACCTAACCGGGCCCCCCCCCCCCCCCCAAGATGACGTAGACAGCGCGACAGTGCAAATATCTGTGTTACTATCAGACTTCCGTGACGTCACAGGGAATCCCATAACTAGATGCTACTGTTAGATAAGCAGAAAATCAGATAATTTCATGCTAATCGGACGGAGAGAAAAATGTTTGCGATGAAATGTATGCCACACTTTTCCCGAATGCTCAAGGGAGGAAGAAGTCGGGCTGAATCCAGGACCTTCAACAATGAAGTAGTCCAGCTCTACCATCGTCGACGAACCATTTTCACCCAAGTATAACTGCGTAAAGACAACGTCAAATACCACTTCGAATTAATCCTACAGCTTCGTATGCACCTAGTACGAAACAGCACGTCTTCGCACAGGTTCTCCATTATTAACAGTTCACCAGCTCAACACTCAGTATCTGTTAAACATAAAATTGACACACTCACATTTCACCCCATTTTTCGTACAACTGCACTACTTCAGCACTACCTAGAACCTTTTTAATATTCTTTTACACCAAGACAACTTATTTAATGTCCAAATCCTTCTGCACTCAAAACATTAACTCTTGGTTTCATTGCTTCCAAACTAACTGTCCTGACTTCATAACACGACAAAAAAAAGTTCCTTGCCAAAAAAACGTCTTCTTCCTGTTTGACCCATTCTTTTTTGTTTCCCTGCAATACCCACACCCTTCCCCCATCTCCACCATTTCGGCTCCATCACTTCCTCACCCGCACCATCCTGACTTCGTGTTCTCATTATTTCCTGTCCACCAGCATTCTTTTTAATTAAGATGGCGCCTGCGACTTAAAGCACTGTTTGTTTGCTTTGAATTTTACGCTTTTACTTTGAATGAAAAAGCCACCATTTTGAATAAAAAAAACATTATAGCTTCGAAATGCACTGTAAGTTACTAAATGAAAAATTTGAGCCATTAAGACACCTTCACCTTCTCTTTTATTTCAAACTTCAAGACATAAACTTATATACTGTAAGGTGCTTTTTGCTCGATCAATGCGTGGTGCTATTTGTGTATTTTTTTTTTTATCATCGACAGCACATTTTTAATAATTTTAAACTTGTAAGCACGATCTAACACAACCTGATAAAATCGTTTTCACGTTTCATCCACAAGCCTACATAAGATTTTTCTCATCTAGGACCTTTTGTACGTTCAGTCCTATGAAAGTTTTGATAACCACCAAAACCAAAACCGGTATAAGAGAGGCTGCCAAGTTTCCAAAAAGGTTCGGACTTTGAAGGTAGTGATATCATTCCACCAGAAAAAGACCGCCAAGGTTAATCCTATTAGCCAAGTTAATCGTACCGAATAATACTTTGGACCTTAAATGAAAACTTGAAGATGGCTATTCTAGTTTTCATCTAACTTTCGAACTAATAGTTCGTTCGATTAACGTGGCTAATATGTGATTAACCATGGCTGCCTTTACCTGGTTGAATGATATCACTACTTTCAAAGGTCAACCCTGTTTTGGTTTTGGGTGGTTATCAAAACTTTCATAGGACTGAACGTACAAAAGGTACGGGTTGAAATGGCAGGGTTGAAATGCGGGTTGAAATGGATTGTACAGGTTGAAATAGCAGACTCTTTCATTCTTCAAGAACGAAAGTTAAGAGGTTCAAAGGTGATCAGATACCGATCTGAGGAAGACTGGTACCGTAAATGGACCGAAAATTTTGCTGTAAATAAATGTGCTGCAGTGCTTTCCCAAGATGTGCTGGGATCTTATCAATTATCCAAAGCATGCAAACCAAGTTTCCAAATTGCCTACATGTAGAAAATAAACTAAAAAATGTATTGTTTAAAACTGAATTTTTTTTTAAAAGTGTGCCTTACTCCTCAAGTTTTAGTAAGTTAAAACTAAATATAAGAGTAAAAAAGAGTAAACAGAGTAAAACGGAAAAAAAACTTTAAAAATTCTCTCATCTCAGCTATGACGTTGGTCTCCATACACTGAATCTGACCTCAAAGTGGATAACGCAAAGAGCGGGACGAGGGGGGATATACAAATATATGTTTGCATGGGCTTATTCCGAACTTACCTAACACATTTTCGAAGTCAATCGTAACGTAATCAACACTAAGGGGTTCTTCCCTCAAATTATGTAGTTCTAGTCCGCACTATCATACCGTGCGAACTCTTTTTTCTTACCGCTGGGTAAATTTCTGGAATAGTTTGCCAGAACCCCCAAAAACTGCCAAAAACGCTCCTAAGCATTCTTACATTTAAAATAAGGCTTGCTTGATGTATGCTTATAGCGAACTAAAACTTGATTATGATCTACAATTTGAGTAAAGTGATATACAAGTTTGTCGCAGGATACTGTTACACTTCTAACGTTGTCTCTATAAGAGTAAGGGCGCGTTTATGCAGCGACTCGCATTTGCATTCTCGCAGCTAGAACTCAATCGCGAGGGCAAAGGTGTCATTGCCATGGTAACAACGCTAAACGGAATAGCTAAATCCGACATTGTTTGAGTAAATACATGCAATCTTATAATCCGTGCTAATAATATAAAGAATTCCTCATGACGAAACAATTTTCCCAAACGCTTCTGAACTCACGTTATTTGATGTTTTCGTTGCGAGGCGGCAGACGTAAAACCGCCGCCATGTTGGAATTTGAGGTGATTTCTACCTTCTAGCTGCGAGAATGCAAAAGCGAGTGGTTGCGTAAACCCGGCCTTATACTATATTTTATGCTTGTTACAATGTTGAAGTTTAGTAGAATTTGGTTAAATTAGGTGACATGATTGAACACTTATATGGTTTATTGTAGTATTTAATATGGTTGTTACGATTTTAAAGTTTTTCGGTGATCTTGACTGAACTGGATGCCACTTTTCTAGCTTTTTTGTGCAGATTTTTTCACTTTTTGATCTTGTCAAATTCCCGTGAAACTGATAAGTCAATAATTGGTCTATAAATAAATAAATAAACATAAGATTTTGCCGGAATTATCGAGTAGTTTCTGTAAAATACGGGAAAACTCAGCTGAAGTAGTACTTGGAAAAACAAAAAAAAACAAAAAAAACTTGTGCTCTTCGAACCCCAGCCTACATTTTAACCAGCTGTAATATTGTTTTCTTACCAACAGTGTTCGTTTATTAGCCGACGAAAGGTAACGAAGTTACCAGAAAATTACCTCGCTGAACATTGGCAAAACAAACAAAAAAATCTAAAAGAAAAGACAAAAAATAGCATTCGGAAACAAATTTCTAAGAAAATTGGTAAATAAGACACTGTTCTCCGGGAAGGGGGAGTCGCTGGAATTTTTGCCGAGGGGACTAAAGTACATCCAAACAAAACGGGCAACATGCCAAATTTCTTGCTTCACTGCGTGAGAGGCCGGTGGTGAATAATTTGATATCAAACGTTCGCCTTACCAAGCCACGTCAAAACCCAAAGTTGGTTCGAAACAAAGCAGGCGGACGAAAAGTAGGACAAGAAACTCGACGTCAAACCTCGTTACGACGTATTCGAGCAACATCCCCCCCCCCCCCCCCCCCTTTCCTTTTTTTTTTTATATTTTTTGCAACGATGGCTTTTGAATCGATAATGAGGCTGGCAGATAGGAAGATGGAAGGACGTGACTTTGATGGGATTCGTAGGGTGGGAGGAGGGGGGGGGGGGAGGTGGAAGGACATAAGGGGTGGAAGTGGAAGAAGAATGGGAAGGAGACGTGTAGCTGTGTCGCGACGTCAGCTTCGTTGAACAAACGCGGTCAGAAGCCAGAACTCCGCCACTTGAAGTAGGCTGAGCAGAGCTTGTAATAACCAGGGCCTCCACATCGAAGTTATGGGCCTGGGACTAACTACAACAGCGGGCCCCCCTCCCCCGACTGCTTACGTCTGAAAGCTTCCCCGCCTAACAGGCCAACAGGCTTGCACTTCAGTGCTCCTGCTCCAGCTCGATGCTCGTTGCCGTTGGAGTTGTTGTTTGTTGGGAGAATAAAAAAAATTCACATTACGCACAAATCGAGTACATTACTCGCAGTCATGAAAACTCACAATTGCAAAAAGAAAATAAAAAAGTTTTAAACCGTGCAGGCCCCTCGAGAGCCCGGGCCTGGGTACAGTGGGTCCACCTGACCCTCCCGTTGTGGGGGCCCTGGTAATAACTAACTATAGGCGTAAGTGAATTCTAAAAATGACGATTACTCGGCCGAGCGCATGGCTGCTTCACTTATGTGATTTCGTCCCAGTGCAGGGGCGCTGCCGGGCGCACCAACGTTTTTTACTTTTTTTTTTCACATTCCCACTTTTCATTTTTGAACAATTTTCACATACCCGCTTTTCATTTTTTTCCCACGTTTTTCACATACCTGCTCTTAATTTTTTTTTTACTTTTTGCACATACCTACTTTTCATTTTTGTATCACTATATTCTTCATTTTCACATATCACCCCAGTTTCACACAATTCTTTAATAATTTATTTTCCTTTTCCAGTAACCTTTGTAATTTCTCTTAATTTCCCTCAAAAGAGGGCAAAAGCCAATTCAAAGTGACTCTGCCCATAAAATAATCAACTTTTTTTTCGTGTTCTAATCACAGGCGTAATTCCTGGACCAAAATTATGGCGGACAATTTTATTGTTTTAACTTTGTCTGTAAAAAAATAAAAATGGAACCCAGTGAATAAGTGGTTAGATTGGTAATGAAGATAATGGCTGGACCGGAGCGCTATAATTTCTAACTTACACAAATAATCGTTTCGTGTTACGTAATCAATTTCAATTATTGAAAACCTGTTAGGCTGGCTAGTTATACTTCCACACAAATTTTAATAGCGAATTACGAAAACAATAAAATCTACCCCGCACCCATAAAATTATGGTTTTGAGATTTAAGTGCCATACGTGGCTGATGCGGCGGCAATTACATCAAAGAAATTGGAACTATCTTTATTCTTTGGAAGACACTAATTAGGTTTGGCTCCTTTGTGCTCTCTAGTTATTAATGTTATAGCTTCGTTTAGGATAGGCACTATTTCAGAGCAAACAAATGGTCGTCATAAAGAAAATATATTTCAGGCTATTGTCCCAAAACGTCCGATCACGTCCAAAACTGGTCTGAAGTTGACGTCGGCTGCAGACGTCTTGCAAACCTCTTGATCGGTGCCATGGTCAGGACACTGCACCTGTATTGTCGTTTAGGGTTTTTAATGGGTATCTTTTATCAAAAGGGCTTTTTTTTTTCATTACCGTCCTTCACCCACATGGCTCGTTCCCCCTCCACCTCCCCCCCCCCCAAAAAAAAAAGTTGACTGAAATGACGATTAATACTGCCACATCGATAAGAATTTTTTTCTCTCCTTTGACAACTTTAGACTGATTGGGGCAAGAAGGTGGTCAGAAAAGCTGGTTGTAAAGATCCTAGGTAAAAGGTATATAAACCGCTGAAGCCGAGTAAGGGCGCGTTTACGCAACAACTCGCCTTTGCATTCTCGCACTAGAAGCTAGAAATTATCTGAAATTCCAACATGGCGGCGGTTTTAGCCACTTCGCGTCGCAACGAAAACGTTGAATAATACGAGTTCAGAAGCGACTGAGAAAATTTCGTCAGGAGGAATTCTTTATCTTACTGTCACGGATTATCCGACATAAAACATTTACTCAAACGACGTCGGATTTAGCTAATCCAGGTAGCGTTGTTACCATGGCAATGACAACTCCCCCATTGCGATAAAATTCTAGCTGCGAGAATGCAAAGGCGAGTCGTTGCGTAAATCCGCCCTAACTGTTTGCGTGTGCTTTTAGTTTTGTTTTATGGTTAGTACTAAGTGTGATACTGAGGAGATTAAGGATACTTGTAAATGACTCTCAGTCTTTAAGAGACACACACACACGATAACAAAACTGACTCCTTGGCTATAACCATTAAAAAAAAAAATGAACGAACAGCAAGTAAAGACGTAAATGCTGGTTACGTCATTCGTTTTACATCCAGGCTTGAAAGAACCGCATTTCAAGAGACACAAATTCACACTATTTCCTGTATTACTTTTAACATGACTTGTGTATAGGCTACACAATAACCACCCTTCATCAGTGATTGAAGCAATATGCAAGTCATCAAAAAACATGGGCGATATAAGAATTTTCAGCTTTAAGTAGATGTGTAATCACAAAGTCCGGATTTTGTACCCCTGTGCATATATCGTAGTTATGGTTTAAAACTATATCGTCGCCCAGTTCCGCAGCTAGCTTTTTTTAAGGAGGGGAGCAAGGAGAAAATGTTGGGCCCCTCCTCAACAAGTAAATAAATTTAGGGGCAAAGTGTTGCCCAACCCCAATTAAAATGTAGTAACATTTGTCTTATTTGGGATCCCTGCTTCCTGGACCCGGACTCTTGCAACCCTTTGACCACCCCTAATTGTGGCACTGCACCGCCTCCTACACTCCAGCAAGAAGAATTACCGCAGTCGTTTCAGACTTGACGTTAATGTGACCAACGGTCTGCTCTAGAAAGCCAGTGATGTTTGTCCCGTCTCGTCAGTTCAGGAAACCCTAATGGAATTCCCAACGGCAAACAAACAAACGCATGGAATTCTTTAGCCACCTGTTTACGAGTTTTATGTTGTGTAAACCTGACTTGAAGTAAATATTTACTGCATAATGACGCTACATCATGAATAGTTTCCAACATTACACATGACTGCTGTTCTAGGAACAGTCAACAAAGTCTATTTCAATCACATGTACACGTTTAAATCGGGGGAAAGTATGATTACCCGTGTATGGAATGCTTTCAAACAATTCTGAAAATTCAAAAGCAGGACTGAACGGCCAAACAGGTGATTTTTATACTTGTTTAATACATTAACACTAACAGGCCTTTCTTGCCTCTTGTAAATACAAAAAGAACAATTAAAATTCGCTACATAACAGCATTTTACGCAATAAAAAGAAAGGGTTTAGGATTTTTCAAGTTTAGTACCGTTTTATACCACTAGATGCCGTTGTTAGCTAACTGCAAGTTTCACTCGTTGCATTTTTCAGATGTTTTATTTTTTGCCTTTTTTGATCAAATGTTTAATCTTTTTAGGGAAAAAATGAATAAAAAAAATTTAAAAATACGTATACAAGTTAACCGGTCAACACACTTTGCTACCACTGGCATCTAGTGGCAAAAAATGGTACTAAAATTGGTAAATCACAAGTTCTTTCTTTTTATTGTACAAAATTCTGTATGCAATACATTTACGTTTTAATTATCCTTTTATATTTAAGAGTTAAAAGGCAGTGGTGCCACATTCAGTACAATTGTGCTAAATTCAGTACGTTTTATAAACTTTCAGAACGACAGTACGCCTTTTTATTTGCAGTATTTTTCAGCATTTCTGAAATAATCTGTTTTTAGTAAATGTTTCCAGCACCACAGGAAGAAAGGGAGCGCTGCGGGTGTTGGCCGAATAGTACGTTGCTAGTATTATGCTAATGCCATGTAAGAGAATATGTCTTTATAGTAACCTTGGCTATGCCTATGCAGCTTACCGCAACCACTGATCTGTACAGTGACGTCACTCAAATTTGTCGTTCAACCTAATGCGCTTTAACCTAACTTAAAAACCTAATTTAAGGTCTTTTAAATTAAAAATATGTAAATGTATCACAGATCATAGTCACTGAAAAACAACAAGTTAATTACAAACCTTTCTGTGAGCAATACCATAGATTAGAAAGTTAACTAGATATACTTGCTCACTTCTTTCTGTCCTACGCGGACCTCTAGCGGTAGTTGCGGCTACTAATACGTCTACCAATGCTTTTGCCTTCGAAGCATCAGAAGACAAAGTATTAGCAGAGGCATTAGTAGCTGCAACTACCGCTGGAGGCCCGCGTAGGATGGGAAGAAGTGAGACGGTATATCTAGTTAACTTTCTAATCTACGGCAATACTTATTTTTTTTATTTTGGAAGCTCCTACTTTAGGAAAGTTATTAACTCAATACGGCTATGAAACCTAAGACAGAGGGAGCCACCAAAATAAAATAAAAAGTTCAACAAACAAAGTCTTATTTTAGTAATTAAGAATTTATTTCAATTAAAACAATTGTTTATGCGTTATTCAAAGTTCAGTACGTTTTTTTTATGGATTCAGTACGTTTTTCGGTAAAATTTCGGTACGCTTTTAATATCCGTTGTGGCAATACTGTTAAAAGGTCTATTATGGCAATAAACAAGGCTAAATCCCCTTATTCGCCCCTCCCAAGCAGTCATTCAGAATGTGGAAACCCCGTTAGCTCTCTTTGATTACGATTTGTGATAGGGAATTAACTCGTTAATATCGCACCAATCCGTAAGCGCTGGCAGTAGCAGACGGAACTAATCCAGCAGAAAATTTACAGCGATTGGGTTCAATTTATTTCACTTGAGGTAGTCGTTACTGAGGAATTCAGTAAGCTTCCGAGAGGATTTTCACTGAGAGAAGCTTCAATTTCTGGAATTGTCTTCCAGCTTATATACATAATCATTTGCAGCCTTTCCAGTTATATAATGCCCTATGCGGTTTAACTGTAAAATAAAGTTAAAGTTAAGTTAAAGTTAGCTCACGTTGTCAACTCTTTTACTGTAAACGCGTTTAAAGGGACGTACCCTCTCCCTGTTTACGTGTATCCCACGCATAAATTGTTTTTTAAACATCTGAGTATTGTTAGTAAAACGGACTAAAACAGAGAAAAAAAAAACCCGTGAAGACTCAGGGTGCGTTTACGCAATGACTTGCGTTTGCATTCTCGCAGGTAGAAGCTAGAACTCGTCATAAATTTCAACATGCCGGCGGTTTTTGCTCTGCCGGCTGGCAACGAAATCAGTCAACAATGTGAGTTTAGAAGGTACTGGGAAAAATTGATTCGTCATGAGGAATTTTTTACCTTACTGTCACTAGCTTGAATCCGCACTTTAATTCATTGCGACAGGATTGTGCGTGCCGTCAATATCTAGTTAGGATTGTGCCATCCCTTTTTGTATTCGGTCCTGTTCTGCTCTGCTATGTCAAGAAGTTAAGCATTGAAAATTTGTGGAAAATGGCCCCCAAAATAAACTTCTCTGTTACCTAGCAGAAGGATAACGCATCCAACCGCGTGTTGAGTGGCTACAACAAATTCGTAAAAGAAAAAAAAAATCCTTCGGCTACCCAGGACTGAGCTCAAAATCCCTTTCAATGCAACTTCAGTTTACTATGTAAAACAGTCACTGGGTACGGCATGAATAATGGAAGTCCGTCCCTTCTCGAACCCCCAACCCCATCCACCATTTCCCTAGCCGAGTCACGAACAAGGTATTTCTGGATCACTAAAGAAAAACCCTTTGCACAAGGTGTTTCTACCACTGAGCTCTCGTAGATCAGAACCAAGAAAATATAAATTCTAAGGAGAAAGTTAACAAATTCGCATGGGAACCCATCGCATATCCGTCATCGTGTTAGACTGTCGAAGAAACAAACGGCATATGTAAGGCAGGTAAACAGCAGAAATTCAAGTGGAGGGGGTCGACATAACGCATGAGAATGAGGAAGGTAACTTGATTGTGAGACTTTTTGTATTGTGCATTTTTTGTTTACAAAAGTTCAGACAAACCGCAACCGAAAAAATGTAAAAAACTCCTAATCTTACAATCGTCCATAATGATACAATAGACAACGAATAAAGCAGGAGCGTGTCTATCTTCTGTAGCTGTAGCATGTGTGAGTCATCTTGCTGTTGAAGGAGTGAGTCGTCTAGCTGTAGCATGGATGAGTCGATTAGCTACAGATTGTGCGAGTCTTCTAGCTATTGCTGTAGCATGTGAGTCGTCTATGGGTGTAGCACGTGTGAGTCGTCGACAGCTGTGGAGTGTGTGATTCGTCTATCGGTGTAGTGCATATGAGTCGTCAATAGATGTAGTGTATGCGAGTCATGTTTAGATGTAGCATGTGTGAGTTGTCTTTAGATGTAGCATGTGTGAGTTGTCTTTAGATGTAGCGTGTGTGAGTTGTCTTTAGATGTAGCGTGTGTGAGTTGTCTTTAGATGTAGCGTGTGTGAAATGTCTTTAGATGCAGCGTGTGCGAGTCATCTTTAGGTATAGCATGTGAGTTGTCTTTAGATGTAGCATGCGTGAGTCATCTTTAGATGTAGCATGCATGAGTCATCTTTAGCTGTAACATATGTGAGTTGTCTTTAGAAGTCTTTAGAACACGAGTCATCTTTAGATGTAGCGTGTGAAAGTTGCCTTTAGATGTAGCATGTGCGTGTTATCGTTAGCTGTAGCTGTGTGAGACAAAAAATAAAGTTGGTTTAAGAAAGGCTAACGTTACCGTTTTTCTGGAGTAAAAGTTACTTCAGGTACTGGCGATGCAGCGAATTAAGAAGACAAATACAGCTGATATATCTATAAATAACTGTTCCTTCCGTAAGGACAGAGCTCGTGACGTCAGCCAGCAATGCTAAGAACACCGTCTTAGCACTTTTTAACTACCCTTATTCTTTAATCCACATATGTTGCATGTGTAAGTAGTATCTAAAGTAACAGAGCACCAAACGAATATAATCATGGTAATAATAGTGTATCCACAGATCGGCCATAGGTAACAACAGTAGATATGACGGATTGCTCAATCAGGGACGGATTTAGCAAGTGAAAAGGAGTGAATTCTACCTAAATCACCACTGTTAAGGGCACGTCGACAAGCCAACGGCAACAATTGTTAAGGGTAGGAAAACAAGAATCCCTTCAAACAGAGAAAAACGTAATGCCGAGGTGAAGCCAAGTTACTGGCATTCTAGCTGGATGACAACACGAGTTTATTAATACAATCATTAATGCGATATTAATGCCTGAATGGTCTTCCAAAGTCTTCCAAAATTTGCCACTCCCCTCTCCTTTCAGAAATCGGGTCTGGGAAGTGCTGCGGTCTAACGCATTTTAGACTATTTTGGGACCATTTCTGGCCTCTGGTGTTAACCTAATCTACATCTAAGTAAAGGAAAACCAACCCCCCCCCCCCGGCCCCCTCGAAAGCCCGAAAGTAGTGTGTAACTTTCCATTGATACTCATTTGCCATAAAAAATAACAGTTCCATCCAAATTCACACATAATTTCACAGTACAGTGAAAGCATTTGCCAAGAATGTTTTCAGTAATCAAGAACGAAAGTTTCGAAGGAGATCAGACACCGCCCTAGTTCTGACTGTACTGAATTCTAACTCTGTCGGTTATTTTTTCGTGCAGACTCGCTGTTCATATTCATCATCCCTAGCTCGTTGCTAGGCCACTAAATTGGTAACCGATTCAAAAGGGATTACGGGCATGGTTGCAAGTTGCAGGAATTAGCTGCTTAGAAGTTTAGTTGTGACTAAAAAGTAAAAAACACTCGTCACATTCCATACCATCAAGATAGACGTCACATCACACCCTCTTTGTAAGATATCAACTTCCGATTTAAAAAAAAAAACACCTATAACTGCCTTACTGTAACGTCAAAGATAAATGGAAAAATATATTATCTAGAAATTTAGAAAAACAAACTTTTTTTGAAAATTTGTTCTCCCGTAAAATTTGCTGCTTACGCAACCGTCTTGTTGTTTGCTTTCCCGTAAATCCGCCACTGGTCACATGATCTCTTACAGGATTCTCAAATAAGCCACAAGACGTGTAAACCAATGCAAGTCTCAAGAAGCCATATTGCCAAGTTGCACTCTCCCACTTTATCTGTAGTTTCTTTAGCAGAAGCGTGTGTTAGTCGTCTACAGACAAAGAATAAAGATACAAAGAAAGACTAGCCAATGAGTTTGTTTGTGTGGAATAGACTTTACTTCCGCTCCAGACGACGCGGCAAATTAAGATGCCAGACATAACTGGCATCATGATTGAGTTGGTGAAACCGCTGATGAAACAGCTTGGAACATCTGGTGAAATATTTCAGGTTAAAATTAGGGCGACATCCGATCGCAATCGAACCTCTAACTATCCTTCTTACAAATGAAAAAAAAAAATGTTGGCAAATACTATTGTAGATCTCTTGCGAAGGTCCAAGAGTTTCAATTACAACTTCGCGATACGAATGCCTCCGTTTGTTCCGAATCATCCTATCTACAATAAAGTTTACAGGAAGCAGCAGCAGCAGCACTAGGAATACTTTCCGGGGGGGGGCACACATTTTCGTCTGCTTTCAAGTAAATAGCAGTAATTCGAAGCTTTGTCAATAAATTAACTCATCAAAATACGCCTGTATGAGTAGGCTTACATATATAGAGGAAACTATGAGTTGTGTAAGGGATGGAACCGTGGGTGTGGGGAGAAGCAGGGTAGGACAGATTTTATAAACTAATAAATAAATATTTGCGTAGTTTCAACTATTGAATAAGAAGAAAATTCTTCAAGCTCGTTACGGTTATTTTTTAACGTCAGCATGAATATCGTTTTGGTTTTTTATCTGAACTCAAAAATTTGGGGAGGGGGGGGGTGGAACCCAGGGGGGCACATATGAAATCTGGAGGGGCCCGTGTCCCCCCAGTCCCCCCCCCCCCCCAATAGCACCGCTACTAGTAAGCAGGTGTAAAAATACGGTATAGTTTACTATAAAAACACGTTAAAAAAAAAGTAAAATTAGCTAACAGAACTGCCAACTGCGTTTAATGTACCGTTACTGAAACAAGGTTTACTGTAAATTGAAATGTTTGCAGTGACATAAAAAAAAAACAAGTTCTTTTTCACAGTGTATCGAGATATCCTTACGTGTTTAGTTCATCCACTGTTTATTTTAAACAGGTTATCACTTACACGTCCTCAAAAAAGTAAAAAAAAAAACATTTTTAACTTACCGTGGACAACTTCTTCTGCAGACCAGCCTTCTCTTGGAATCCGTTCACTTTGGCTCTCACGTTATTGTTCAAGGGAAATTCTCTCACTGAAACTGAAAAAAAAAACAAGACCCTACGATTACCAACTTTTCGAATTTTTCGATTAAAGTTAAAACAAAAAAATAGACAACCTGACTGAAGAACAAAAACCAACAAAAAACTACGAAATGCTTAGTATTAAAGCGCATTAGAATCCGTTCACACGTTAATAATTAATATCTTTTTTTTTCTCTATTCAATGATGACTATGAAAGGGAAAGGAATGGGATGGGGGAGAGGGGTGGGGATGGCAGTGGGGGTAACAAATAG
>JAHWFP010090300.1:0-17809 GCA_023313725.1 Lithobius niger
TGCAAAAAGATATCCATTACGCAACGTGATCCACACGACTATAGCTAGAAAAAATTCCTTAACAACAGAAACGCGCTGTTTTCGCCCCGTAACATTACTAGTCTTGAGACCTCTGTGAGCGGCGCTATTCGAAAAAAACTCTGCGACCCCCTCAAAAAGCCGCGAGCGGCCCCCCGGATGTTGGCTTCTCCCGCGTACACTCGAAACCAGCGTTAGCTAACGCAGGAAAAATGAAAAGTGCTCGGATCACGGCCAAAATCGGCATGCACCATGGGGACGATGCTAGAAAGTTTTACGACAATGATTATTAAATTTATGTTCAACTGTATTTACGTTGAATTTAAGTATCGTATTTGATATTTTACGTACTGCAGTTACTTCTACTGCCAAGCTTCGAATATTAGCGGCAATAAGGCCTAAGGTGCTTGGGCGGAAAGCTGGTGCTGGCTGATCGTTCTGTCACCATTGTAACCAAAGATTCGTCGTGCGTTGCTGGGAAGTCGAATCTTCCCTCTCGTGACTATCAGGTACGTCGTATCTGTTAAGAAATTGGTTTAGGCCTACCAAACGTAGTTCTGTCATGCTTGCGTTATGTGGCGGAAACATGGAAGCCACACGATTCGATCGTAACAACAACATGGAGGGACAAAGCTGACAGATTTGTATGATAAAATAACGTGTGCTCGTTTTATCGGTGTTAAGGAGGCGTGATTGGCTGGTGCTCCATTTACTGACTTTCCATTGGTTAATTGCCGTTAGAAAATATGACAGTGTAGGCCTATTCTCGTCGCAAAACCGTAGATTTAGTTGCAAGCGTAAGTCAGGGCCCAAACACCGAAATCTTGTTTTCTTGGTCTAGTGTGAAAACGGTTTTACACTTAACGAGGTAAAAAGTGTAATGTTCGGATGAATATGATGTCATTGGATATGATGTCAGTGAATATAATGTCAGTGGTCATCGTGGCTGAGTGGTGACACAGCTCAGCCTGATTGCTAGAAGTTTGCGGATCTGGTCGAACCCCTGGAAATGGGATCTTGGCAAAGTCCCCGCCAGGACTGCCGGCCAGGGTAGCGTGAGAGGCTACCACGCTCCTTCGGTGGCTATGGGAATCATTCTGGCCAAGTCTGGCCAAACTTTCGGCCCCTACAATGATCGGAGGTTTCCCGGTTCAAATCCCCGGGTTGGCTCCTCCCTTTACCAGATATTTCGTTTTTTCGAAAAGTCTGGTGATGTTCATGAACTGAGTCGGTTCGGCCACACGAAAACAAAGGATTGACAAATGAAATGCAAACCCTTTTTTTTCGACTGGCACCTACAAAAAATTTTAGGGGCGGACCGGAGGAAGTTGCGTCATTTTTTGCCTAACCTCTATGGGTGATTAAAGACTGCAGTATTTGAAGAGGCAACAAGATTCCAAAAGTGTTAAACCAATATCGCGTGCTACGAGATGGACGAAACATTCAAGTCAAGAAGGAAGTTGGTGAAAAGATTCATCGATTAAACGGTTGTGGAAAAATCCGTGCCCTGCGACTCGACCAGACTCAAACATTGATTCCAGTTGATGAAGGAATATTTACGCGTATTTTTGAGCTACCCAGAGGAGGTAATTTCCAAAGTGACAAACGCTTCGCTACCTTTGTGGGATGTCTAACACACCCATGCCAAACAAAACAGTTGCTATGGTAACTGTCACCACTTTTACACAACTCTACCGTTTGAAAGTTTTAAATATTCATGAGGTTTTTAACAAATGGTTGACAGGCTCTGCGTGGGTCTTCTCTTTTGGACTTTCCATCACGAAATTTGTACGCATCGTTGATTCGAGCCAAAACAAAAAAAAGTCGTAAATAATCAATGTTTACCATGTTAGCTTACGAGTAAAAGCAAGTTTATGAGCCTCTAATACCTCACGTTTAATAATCAGTATAGTAATAGTCCTAGAGCTTTTATCGATAATACGGTTACTGTTTTCGCACCAAGCCTGATACTAAAACTAACGAATGCTAATTATTGTGCAATTATAAATTAGCACGAGTTATTTTCAGTCTGGTTTACAGGGTGAGTGCGAAACATTTTTAGCCGTATTATCCCAAAAGTTGGAGGATTGTTTTATTGAGTATATCCCAATTCAAAATAACTAACAATAAAAGGACTAACGCTTTATAACGTAATGTTACGTTTTATTAGCATTCCAGTTGATCAGTTCATAAGATTATTTGTCTCCAACGAGAAGTTTTAAGCCCTCTCCAGACAGAAGAAAATTTCGTGCGAAGCAATGCGCGACTACGTTCCTACAAGGTCAAAATTGCCGCAATCGTATGGTTGGTGTTGCGTTAGGACCAATACTGAAGTCTTTTTTACACCATACTGCGACTCCGTGCAGCCGCGAGCAGCCAGTCTGGTTAAGCCCTTAGGCGATGCTGCGTCGGTGACTTCTTCCCGTTAAATGTGCCGCATCACGCATTACTAAAATCCGCCGAGAGAAGGCTCTGTGTGTGTGTGTCAGTACTAATTTTTAATAGCTTCCTAATAATTACCATGAGATCAGAAATCTAAAATGCTATTGAGGTAAAAATTAAAATTATTTATGCCAATAGATCGCCGAAGAAAAATTATAAGATACTAACTTAAAAAATTATAAAGTGTGATCTTAAAATACAAAAATCATAACGTCTAGGTTTCCTGCTGGTGTATATACTAGTCAAAAACCGCTGTCATTAAATAATATTAAAGCCCCGCTCCTCTACCTTCCGTCATGATAGCAAGCGGAATATTATACTCTGTGACAACTGAAATCGTATAATCGGTTTTTCTGATTATGTTCATTAATCAGGACTAGGAGCATATTGCTGCTTTAAACTCAAAGTCACTTTTCGATAAAAAAGTTACTTTTGGTATCTTTTATTCAGTCTTTTTTTTTTTTACCGAGAAATTCGGTCCAAACCGAGCCGAACCACCACGCATGTTTCTGACGTGCCATTCTTCCGGGGCCGATGTCCAACTAGACCTTCCTTCGGAAACTAGTCAGCGTTTCCGGAAACTAAAGCAAAATGATTACAAGAAGAACACTTAATGCATCAGATGAGTAGGTTAAATTAATTTTAAACTGGATCAGAACTCGCTGACCAAGTTTTCTTTTCCTTAATTCACAATTTCACTCTTCAGACGGGTAATAGCTACGAGTGGAGCTAAGTATAACGCATGGTTTTGTGCTATGAGAAGCTGACCAATCGTTCAAATTTCTTGTAACGAACTGACAACGATTTAAATCGAACACAGAAAAGTCCTTCAACTTTAAATACTGCCAACGGACGAGTACTTCGTCAGTTTCCGGAGGTATTGTCTGCTGTTACCGTGGTTGAATGACGCCAATGATGCCGCCATTTTTTATTTCAAGTTTCGCTTTGAGAGACTGACAGCTTTCGCCCTCTGGTGCCATTGATAAAAGCAGGTGCTATTTTACCCAGCGTTGTCCGAGAAACGGCGTTTCCTACTTATCTCCCCTGCACCCGCCTCTCACTCCAGTTCACAGCAGCTACGGTCACTCTTAAATCATACGGGTCCTCCAAAATGACCAACCTGTATGCGAACCATACACACGCTTCTGGAGACGGGTTGGGTACCTTCCTTCAGTGCGCAGAACCCGTGAGCGACCTCAACAGAACGTTCCAAAAGTGTCTGATAAAGGAAACGACGTCACCCTCGACGCGACTGATGGCTCCATCCAGAATCGGTCGATGGACTCTTGCCTCGCGCATGCTCAGAATTACGCAAAAATCAACTTCCTCTGCGTGCTACTGCGATTAGTTAGCTCCCACAATCCCTCAGTCGCGTTCAAGATGACGTCACTTCCGTTGAACGGTCATGTTTTGAACGAAAGATGAAAAAATAAGTTCACGTGTAGCAGGGCTGCTGACGGTGTGAAAAAATGTGAAAATTGTGAAAATTTGCTATTTGGCGGAGCGAGCGAGCAAACCGTAGCCTATAACGGACACGAAATTGCAAAATGTTGGTTGGTTGCTTGGTTGCTTGGTTGATTGCACTTTTTTAGTCTAGGTGGAGCCCAAACGAAAGGTCGGATTGGAATGAAATTTGGTACATCGCTTTATACTCCCAAAAGTATTGCTGATCCAAAATTTGATGTAAATCGAACAATTATTAAGGAAGAAATTACAATATTTTCGAATTTATTTCTAACACTCACCATTGTAAATTTGGAATCCTGAATAGTTATGGAATTCCGACGAAGCATACACCATGCTGGTGGTAGTCAAGTAAAATTTAAAAAACACGGCAGATTAAATTTTGGTTGCTTCCTTCTAGCTAATAACCTTTTTCAACGTAACTCCACGAAATCATAACATTTGTTCGTTGCACTTAACCACTATAGGAAGAAACACAACCATATAAAAAAACAAAAGGATTCCATTAACGACACATATTACTTTCATTTGAAAAAAATAATGCTTGGAGTAATTCAGTTCAGCATGGCGACAAGAGTGTCGTCTACACTATCGAAGGGAATCCCGAATATGAAACCTATCAAGGCGAAGCGGTGTATACAAGCCGAATGCTTAGAGCAGACGCCGTATTTACACCAAAGCACAAAACAATAATATGCCTGCCGCTCATAGTTTAAAGATTCCTCGTTGCCACGCTAACGTGAAATTTCAAAACCGAAACGGTGTTGCATGGAAGATTAGGCCTAACTTTCGACTCAGCGTTGTTAGCTGCTACTTACGAAATTAGATCGGAGGTAAATATTAGCCCTAAGCTCTAAGAATTAAGCCTAAACTCTCGACCCAGCGTTGCTGTTACTTACGAAATTAGATCGGAGGTAAATATTAGGCCTAAACTCTAAGAATTAAGCCTAAACTCTCGACCCAGCGTTGTTAGCTGCTACTTACGAAATTCGATCGGAGGTAAATATTAGGCCTAAACTCTCGACCCAGTGTTGTTAGCTGCTACTTACGAAATTCGATCGGAGGTAAATATTAGGCCTAAACTCTCGACCCAGTGTTGTTAGCTGCTACTTATGAAATTAAATCGGAGGTAAATATTAGGCCTAAACTCTAAGAATTAAGCCTAAAACCTAAAACTAGGCCTAAACGCTAACACATTTTTAACCTACAATTGTGATGGTTATTTCTTTTAGATTGTATAATAGAGATCGTTGTTGCAGTGTGTGATAGAGGTGTGTGCCTCAACATTTTCGTTGGTGGCGGTGTCAAGTCTTATACCAGGGCCAGTATTGTGAACCTTTTGAATTTTTTGGTTATTGTTAAAACTATCGTACTGATGATTGTTTGGCTTGCAGTTAAATGCCTTATTATTAATATTTTAATATACGAACTATATTTCGCACAGCAGTTCCCGTAAAAAATGTGAGAATTATCGCCAGCGGCAGCTCAAACAGCGGTGGCTATGCGTGCTGTTTTATTTTTACTCGGCAGTGATGACCCACATCTTTACTGTGGGCTGTGAAAAGAGGCTACAAATAGCTAAACAGAAAGTAAATGGTGGAGCAAACGAAAGCTTGTTAACATAAATTTGACACGTAGCATAGGCCTATATTTAAAAAAAAGAAAGCTAAAATGTGAAAAAGGCCAGCAAAGAGCATCAGTATGTCACACCAAAAGGCAAAGAGGCCAACTTAGCCCAGATTTTTAAGGAGCATTAACAAATCGGGTATCCTCATTAAAATAAAAACTAAATATGTATAAGTTTGAAACGAAGACCTGTTCGCTCCGCCTACAATAGGCCCAATGCCTGTTTCCTAGTAGTAAAAAAAAATGTGAAAAATAAAAGCAAAATGCACAAACTAAAGTAAAAACTCAAGACGCTTGCAGTAACAATGGCTAAAATTGTGTAGCGAATTTATGAAGTTTGAGGCTGATCTGATTTTTGAAGTTGTGTTTTTAAATCTTGTCATAAGAATGTTCTTAATAATTACGAGCATTTACGTGGGTGTAACATTATTTCTATTACAACAAATTTTGAATTACCAAATAAAAAAACTGAAATTTCTGAGAAATTGCCAACAAACATTACTAATAAAGAAAAACTTTGAAGAAATGTGAAACAGTGAAAACTTGAAGAAATAGTGGTGCAAAATAAAATAGGTATGTGAAAAATGTGAAAGGTAGGTACGCAAAAAAACTGAAAAAATGGAAAGCTGGCACGTGAAAAAAATGAAAAGTAGGAATGTAAACAAATGTAAAAATGTAATGTAAAACTGTAAATGTACTTCCTACCATAACCATACTTTGTTTCACATAACGATGCTTTTTAACCGTATCATTTGTTCATGTACCTTACTTTATTTATTTTTTTACTTGAGCCAATCCTACAGCTCCTGTGTCCAACACGGCGATGCCATCAGGGGCCTTAGAGTCCCTGGCAGGTCTAACCTTGGTGGTAACGCATTCGTGTCCCCATACCTCATCCCATCACCTTCCCTTGGTCACATCTCTACCTTTATGTGAGGTTATCTTCTGTTTTTAATTTGGGCTGGCTGTTAGTGATCCCAGGGTCCTTGCCAGACCTGTTGCTATTGTGACGAATTGATTTTATTTTATTATTATTATTAAAAAAGGCAAGAACCCCGCCAGCACCCCTTATATAGGAACTAAATGCGTACAAGGAAGGATTGAAGTTGTTCGTTGAACTCTTCTCTCGCTTTGCCTTTCGTATGCTCTATTGTAGCTCTCTTGAGTGTAATGTGTTTTGTCAGTACCAAACTGTGCAGTAGCAGTTCTTTTTTGCACGTATGTGGCAGTTTAGGAAGGACCCGATAGTTTCGCATCTTTAGAGCAATATACTCATTTCCTTACGGAAGGAGCATATTCCCATGAAAACCAACACTCGGTAAGAGTCATATTATGAGGGCAAGAGTTTTGAGGGCAAATGGGAAGATACGCGTGTTGTTACTATAGTTGCTCGTTAGAACAAATAATTTTTTTTCTACCTACACAAAACTTTCATGAAACTGGTACTTCGGCGTTCCAACACTATTAAGACACACTACAACGTAAGACGATATATGGTAAACTGCGCCCGCGCCAGTGGCCGTCTTGTTCCGGTTTCATAAAAGTCTTGCTTGTGTAGAAAAAAAGTTGTCGTGTGTCCCAATAAGCCACCGTACGTTGCAATCACGCAGCTTAAAAATGGCCGGCAAACAACAATAAGGAGACCGAGGGAGAGCGATTTTCGTGAAGGTAAATTGCATTAGCTAACATTTGCCATATCCGGTTTGTAAAAAATACCACAAATTGTTTATTTGCCGGCATCTTTGAACTCCAATGTGGGCCGGCTTAAGCTACGATTTCCAGCGCCATGTTGTTCTGAGCTTCTGTGGTCCTTGTCAAGCGGTGAGCGCTATTTGCGTTAGTAACCCTTCTGTGACGTTACGGCCATTGCGACTGTAAGAGTTACTACTCCCTGCTAGCATCAAATCCATTCAGGCCATCGCTACATCACTTCTTTTTTACTCGTACCGCTCCTGCTCAGGAATTTGTCTTGACTTCACTCCCACACCCTTTTTTTTTATTCATACACAAACGTTCGTAAAATAAAATAAAGAGAGAGAGTGGCAAAGTGACTCCTATTTTACCCCCCCCCCCCCCGCCGCAAGATGAGGCGGATAGGAATTCAACGCATTTTAAATGAGGCAACTTTTAAACGCCCCCACGCCCTCCTAAGTTGACGATGTGCACGCGCCACTAAATTTGGTATTCTCGCTTTAAGACGTCTGTTGTACTTATCTCCAAATCTAAAAGAAAAGAAACTGTGAAGTTAAAAGACACTCCTTCTTCTCACCAAGATAATTTCCCGCCATATTTAGTAGCCGTTCACATTTGCATCCCACCCATTCCAGCCCCAACCTTCCCCCGCCCCCCTCCCCCCAATCCCCAACTGACGCCCGAGGCGTTCCCACTGCCGAGAAGCGAGAAATTGCTAATCGCAGAAGAGATAAGGAACCCTTCAAGTGAGGCTCTTTAGCAATAGAACGTCAAAAAGTCATAAAATGCCCGGCGACCCAAAAGACATACAAAAGTAATGAAAGCAGCAGTAGGTGAGGGGGGGGGGGGGGGGCGTTTGCTATCGAAGGTGAAGGGGTTGGGAACAATTAAGGGTTATTTGGCGAACTGGGTACTAGTTGTCATGGTAACTGCCCTGAAAATGTGATTGTTCAACTGTTATGCTTCCATCCAAAAGACTTCAACTTTCCGCCAGTTCAAGAAGATACGATTTTATGTGTGGAGACAAAAGTTAGCGAAAAACGCGAAATTTTATCGCTTCGAAAATTAAATGTATGAGATATGTAGCCTACGTTAAGATTTTTGTGCTCCTTTTCGGGGAAACTCGTGAAAAAAAACTTTTCTGAATTGCCACACGGTGGCATTTAACTATATATTAAAAGCATACCGAGTCTAATTTTTGTGAATTTTGTTCCTGCATCTCCTCCGTTAATATCTTATGTGTGATGGTGCGAATGATGTCTCCGGACAGCCACCGTGGTGCAGTTTTGCACCTTAGGGCTGAATTTGGATTGGTCGTGACATTCCGGAGTTAAGGGGAGTCGATATACTTTTATTGGGGCCATAGACTGTAGCTGTACGCTCACTCTATTTAATTACACGGAGATATACCAAAAACCCAGGTGAACTAATTACTTAAATCTAGTTAGAGATAAACAGTAGGTCCTTAATATTCAACATTCTTGCATGAATGCTGGCTGAAATACATCTTCGCGTTTGCTGACGTCCTACACTGTATGCTGCAGCTGTGGACGATGTACAGAGACTTGGAGTGTCATTATGTACTCTTTCTGCTCTTGCTACCCCTATGTTATTGCTCCCAACACACTTTAAACATAATGTCCAGTTTACCACTGTGTACAAGAAGATGCTGACTGGAGTTACGGGGCGCCGAATGGCCACTTTCATTGTTATTCTGTAGGGATTGACCTGCCGTGGTGACCCGACACTCGTCAGCACTGCTGGACGTTACAATCTTGGTGGCCCCTTTGACTCAATCGACCTTGCCTGGCAGACCTCTTTCTCAGTCTGCCTTTTACCTCCAACAACTCTCTGTACACTGCACTGTCATGGGCAATTGTTAACAACAATGTAGCACTTGGATAACTTATAATATTATATTGTATATTGGTCCAATGCCTAGCCAACAATGTAATAGCTCAGTACTAGGGTAACAATGCAGTAAAATCCCCAACCCTAATCATAAACGGCGATGATCGAAGTCCTCTCTCCAGCAAAACTAAAACTATTAATTTCTCCGTTTCTATTCAATATATTTCTATTGAATATATATATATATTCAAACTTGGCCAGATAGTAGATAGCAACCTTTCCAAACTTTACACCAACTTTTATGCAATTCCGTGCAAGAGTAAACGTAGGAAGCCACACGTAAATTTGAAAACTGTTCACTTGTTGTTGTTGTTGTTCTGGTTCTTGTTCTTCTTGGCTGACACGGTTTCATAAAAACTACTGCACCTACCTAAAATCTGAAACATGATCTGAGCCAGAAATTTTCCTGGGCTTCAACCTTACAGGGACCACTTTTTTCAATTGGTCGATCCATTCCGGAGTTACGGGACCCTAAACGGTCATTTTGATTGTTTTACATTGTTTTAACCATTGTATTTAGAGAACAATGCCACTCAGCAAACTCCAGATCCATTCTTCGTACATGCAACAATCGACTGCATGTATAAACCTTTATAGCGCGGAACCATAGCCGTAAAAAAGGTACACGGATTACAAACAAAAACGTCAAGTGTATCGTTAAAAAAAAAGGGGTTATATGATTGAAGTTTCATTTTACTTGTTAAAATGGACACGGAAACAAATTGGTAATTTTTAATTTAAATAATCAAATGTACAATTCAGAAAATTGCATCTGTTTAAGTGCTGTTATGCTTTACCAATCATATACGTTACGTAAAGCACAACAGCACTTAAACAGATCCAATTTTCTGAATTGTACATTTGATTATTTCAATTAAAAATCACCAATATTTATCCATGTACATTTTAACAAGTAAATGAAACTTCAATCATATAACCCCCTTTTTTACGGCACACTTGACGTTTTTGTTTGTAATTCTGTTCTTTCCTGTAACCAAGTAAGTCCTCTTTCGAAATATACTAGAAATTGTCCGCCATTATCCTCCAAATTTAACCATTCATGGCTCCAAATCTCTCACTCCAATCACCCTCATCCCATTAGAATTATTATTGGCAAGGAAAATGTCATGGCAAGCGAGCCCGAGCATCTTAGAACTGAACCAATAAATTAACATCAATGGCAACTTCTGTTTCAGTAGCAATTTCGTATTACCACTGAGCCATCCTTCACCCCAACCCATCTCATAAGTTAATTCCGCCCGACATTACCAACCCGTTCCTCCATTGCATTGTTTTAAACATTGCTATTAGGCAACAATGTAAATCAGCAACCCGCCGAGCTATTAGTATGTGCGAATAACTTGGCGGCTTTTCCCTGGTGGAATGATATCACTACCTTCAAAGGCCGACCGTTTTTGGAAACTTGGCGGGTTTTTCTACCAGTTTTGGTTTTGGGTGGATAAAAAGCTTACGGAGCCGAACCTTTGTGGATTTTGTTACCGTATCTCCTCCGTCAATATTTGGTGCGGATGGTGTCTATGAACACTACCGTGGTGCAGTTTTGTACCTTAAGGCGGAATTTCGATTGGTCGTGCCAGTCTGGAGTTACGAGTTATCGCTCTTTATTGGGGCCATAGCTCTAGGCTGTACGCCCACTCTAACCTAATATACAATGCAATAAGTGAAACACACACACACAACCCTCAAATTCAACACAGCAGCAATGCACAACCGTACCAGAGACAGTATGCAGTATGCAGTTGTTAAACATCATAACAAGACGAACCGTCTAATAGACGTTAGCAAAACTCAAATCCTTTATCACGAAAAACATGAAAAAATGAGGCTACATCTGGAATCGTACACTATCACATTAAATGAAAAAAAGAGCTGTGAACACCATCAAGAAAATACCAAGTCACTTCCAGGCCTTATCGCGATCGCTTAAAATCAACTTAAACTTGACACCCTTGAGTGTCGTCGGTTAAAAACCGACTTTTTTCTGACCTTCCAAATTCTACACAACATGTTACCTTTTGACCTGCCGCTGTTTGAGCTCAGCCCACTTTCTAAGACTCGTGGGAACCACCTCAAGTTATCACCGCCCTCCCCCCCCCTTTTTTAAAACAAATCTTCGGAAGTCCTTCTTTGCCATTCGAATCATTCCAGTGTGGAACTCACTTACCGATGAGATTGTCTCGGCCCCATCGGTTCCATCGTTTAAACATAAATTAACAAAACTAAACCTTAGTGGCTTCTCACATCGCCCTGAACACGCACCTCTAGTTTCGTAGACCTTTTCCCAATTTTATTTGCTGTGTTTCTTTTTTAATTTAGGATTGCTATAAGTGGCCTCTTTTGAGCCCCTGCATCTCCTTTTCACTTTTATTTGAGTGAATAAATTCATTTTATTATTATTATTATTATTATTATTCTAACCATGCAGTATTGGGCTAATCTGTATAATAATTTAACTGTAAATATTTTATGAATTCTGGCTATGACGCCTTTCCAACATGGCCGTGTAGTAAGCTGCAGCAGTGAGTTGCTGCTCTTCATTTTGTGTTTTTTTTTATTGTAAGTATGTGCTTTTTTAGGTTTTTTTTTAATGTTTTACATCACACTCATCGCTGTCTATATTACATTTTAGGTGAACAAGGTCCGTAAATGTGGACTGAAAATTAAAATTTGCTTGTTTTTATATGTCTTGTGGGAGTCGTGCCAGTCAGAGGGCATCTTGGAACCAACCGACTCGTGGTGCGTTTCAGACGTCTTGGTGGTGGTGGACTACTATTTTGATACTTCGACATGAAAGCGATAATCGCGATGGTGTGATTTTCATTTGTTCGTGATAATCTTTTCTGTTTCGCTTTTCTGCGCTACTGATGTCGATGTGAGAATCGAGTAAGGGCACGTTTATGCAACCACTCGCTTTTGCATTCTCGCAGCTAGAAGCTAGAAATCACCTCAAATTCCAACATGGCGGCGGTTTTATGTCTGCGTCGCAACGAAAACAGCAAATAAAGTGAGTTCAGAAGCGTTTGGGAAAATTGTTTCGTCATGTGGAATTCTTTATATTATTGGTGCGGATTATAAGACTGCAAGTATTGACTCAAACGATGTCGGATTTAGCTAATCCATTTAGCGTTGTTACCATGGCAATGTCACCTTTGCCATCGCGATTGAGTTCTAGCTGCGAGAATGCAAAGGCGAGTCGCTGCGAAAACGCGCCCTAATATTTCCCGGAAACTATGAGGAAGGGTATTCCTCTGCATGGGACGCTGGACGTTGAAATTCCAGTGAATTACGTTATTAACAGTGACCACACTTTTAAACTTAAAAATATAACTTTTAAGTCTTACTTTAAGTACGAATGCAATGATAACGAACAGCAAACAGCAACAGTGAAACTTTGACAAAAACTTTTTACTTCTGCCTTTGTCAGAGACCCGTACCGGAGAGATTTTGACAATTACCTAATGCATTCGGTCTTAGGAAAAAGCCACCCAACACTCGCGCAATGTGTTATAGTCGATGTGGCTCTTACGTGGTTCTATGGGAGTATCAACGCTTCCACGCTCGGTCGCTAATACAAAACGACCATGCTTTTTTTTTCAGCGTAAAAACACCCTGGTGGGCCTTAAGACAAGATGGCTTCCGGCAGAGCCTTAACCCTAACGCTAGAGCGCGGGAAAGCAGCCCCCTCGAGAGGGAAATGCACTCCAACTTGGAATCTTTAGGCGTTGGCTTCTGTTTGGGATCGACGTACGAATAGATCTTCCTATAGAGCTGGTTGCAAATGCTTCTTTCCATTTGGGTGGCGCCAGTTAATAACCAAAATTGGGATCCTTTGTTTACGAAATCCCCGAGCGTAAAGGGGGGGAGGAAGGAGAGAAGAAGGACGAGCCAAGCGTAAAAACCGAAAAACATAATCATCATCAGATCAGGGAATTGGAGGCTGAACAAAAGCCCCTCTCAAATTCCAAGCGACGGCAGATATGGGAAGGGGTGGAGTCGGGTGCTTGGGGGCGGGGGAGGAGGCAGAAAGAAGGGAGGATGGTCGCTAGTAAGAAGAGCATGGCAATGAAGACGTCGGTCGAAAGGTGGTAGAGGGTAGGTGGGGGTTTGGGTAATGGAAGGAAGAGCCAGTGAAGATAGACAGGGCCAAGTGGAGACTCTCATTTTCTAGTTTAATTTGAGGAGCCGATCCATTTTTTTTTCCAGTTTTTTTTTCCCTCCCGTGATCCTCGGAGTTCGTAGGAATTCGTCATGTCTGCCTGTGTGCATGCCTAATTCGATGGAGCGTTTAAACGGGAAATTTTAATCAGTGATCATACCAGGAAGAAAATATAGTGATATAAATATAAAAAAGGAGAGGGTTATTAAAGGAAATGGCGAAATAGAATGTCGGAATGAAGGATGGAATTAGTCTGTCGTCAACTTTGTGGAACAGAAATGATCACCGATTATTACACTGGCTCTACCCCGGTGTAACATACGCCGGTCTAGCAGATCCCCCCTACACTCCCCCATTCTCCCCTGCAGCCGCATGTACCCCTTGCTTCCCCCTCGCACCCCTTCCCCATCTTCCTGCTTGCGTTTTCTGCGTGTATTATGAGTTTTCTCCGTTAATTAAGCATTTGATCTGCGCATCATCCCAACCTAAATGTATTACAGAGAGAAGATTGTAAAATATTGTTACCATAATGCTTCTGGCAACAGGTTGCGTTGATCGAATCCCGCTTAGTAGGTATTGCAGAATTAATTCACAACGTATTGCAGAACGTATATTTGCAGAACGTAAATGAGTAATTAAGTATAATTTTCTTCAATGAAAGTAGGGGATATGCGAGATACCAATAACGGCTGTTGAGCGGAATGAAGTGCAGTGTATAGACAGTGGTTAGCTTTAAAAAGCGCTTAGCCGCAGACCAAATCCTCCGTGTTAATACTTTGCGCATACGTCGTACGTGTCTTGGCGTATGTGGTCGAGCGGTCTGCTTTGCTTTTCTGATGTTTAGGTTAGGTCAGATCAGAGAAACTACCTTCAGTTTACGTTCAGACAGAAACACATGCGAAAAAAACACTGTTGCAGCGACGTTTTTCGCTTGATCATGCCTGGATCTACGAAATCCGTTAACATGGAAGATTTGGTCTGCGGCTAAGCGCTTGTTAGGTCTATGAGCAACTCCGCCGATTCACATTTATCAAACATCACACTTGCTGGCTGAAGTATACATGTACATGCATGAGACTTGCATAATCATATACACATACATGCATGTGCAGTATTGGACACTGAATTTTGAACAATTCAAATGTTGTACTGAATTCTGCATACGGATTAATCGTTCCTGGTAGATGCTAATGTTTCTGCAAACATCTTTCCATTGTTGAAATAGAACAACGTTGCATTGTTAGAGCACGATTCTGACTATAGAGAGTTTAAATAAGGCAAGTTTTTACAGAACAATGCTCAATCGTAACAATATGGAGTTTTCTTCCTGGAAAAAGCGCTGCATCAATGCTTTTGTGGCAAAAAAGTGTTCAAAATTCATTGTCCAATACTGTGCATACTTACATCTAAGTAGCTGTTGACACCAGTGTGTTAAAATGAAGGATAAACGATAAAACATGTCTATTCAGAGTACTACTTACAATAAAAATGGCTTAGTTTAAACTATAAACAGTATAATAATGAAATCTGGGTTAAAGGAAAAGTTTGAATGTGTTTCCGACCTACATTCATATTTAGACTTTGATGTTCGTATTGTTTTCATTGACTTTCAATAAATTTAAGCACAACTTCGTATTTAAATCAACCGAAGGAAAGCAATCAGTAGAACTTCATACCAGAGGGAAACATGTTAGTTGTCAATTGCTAAGTTTCAAGTAATTGGGTTTGCTGACAATGGCGTCGTCCTTGCAAAGTAAAGTTTAGATAATGTTCCACCGTTGTAAATAAACCCGAGAATGCGATTTTAAACTAGAACACTCAAGCCGACAACCACCCAGTATTCACTTATTTTCAATGTTTGGGACTCTTGATTTTCAAAAGATGACTTCATCTCATGTTGAGGTCTAAATCTATTAGCAAACCCCTCGAAGCCAATACCATCCAAGATTCTGCTGTTTCAGTGTTAGGTGCTTGATTTTTGAAAGATGACTTCGTCTCATGAGGTACTTGTTCAACTTTATAAACCTCAACTTTCAATGTCGATGACAAATGTTTATGGCCAGGTCCTTCATTTACATTGTTGTGGCACCAGCGACCTTTAATTCACAAAATGTTATTGAACAATCCTAATATTTGTCGTACAATTTTCTTTGATTCCCCATATCTCACACAAACCCATGGAAACACCTGTACGGGGTCAGCACAATTCATTTTTTCGGGCTAGCAGCCGCTGTAGTGGAGCTTTTTTGACCAAACTCCACACCTCAGGTTTTCGTTACGACTGTGATTCCATGCGCCATCGGACTTTACGAGACTCAGCAGCGCAACAATCAAAACTATACCACGCGCCATGGCTGTTTCCTGTGACGTTCATATCACGTGAGTGGGCTAGTCCAATCAGACGGCCAAACAGCCGTTGTTCTCGTTCGTCATTGGCTAACTCATGGTGACGTCACGGCAAACAGCCATTGCTCATGGTTTAAGTTTAAGCTTCGAGGAACTGTAATCTTGATGGGAAACTGTGACACGCACAATTTCGAGTTCAACAAAATAGTAAAACAATGCAAAACCGTCCCGACACTGCGAATATGAATTGTGAAATATCAAATGTCGAAACATTGGTTCAATGCACGAGCCAAGCAGACCTGAACATTGTAAGCAGTCCACTTGACCTTTCCGTCTTCGCCCAGCTTACCAGCAAAGTTATCTGCGACTGCTGTACATTATTTTCCAAAGAAAAGAAAGTGGTGTTTATAATTCAATTCCAAATTTTTAACTCGGATGAAAAAAAAAATGTAGTATCCATGACTTTTCGAAACTCTATAATTAATGTTCGGATCACGGCATGCCCCCCAAAATGTGTAAATGGCCGACCAGACAAATTGACGAGATTCTACTTTTCGCTCATACTGAGTTCTTTCAACCGTGTACCTAGGAAACTATGCAGAGGGTATTACATATTGGGCACCAGCTTGTTATGCTCCTTCTGCAACTATTTATCCTCTTCTCCCCTAGCAAACTACGACGTTAGATTACTTTGCCAAATGGGCGTAGTTTTTGTTCAAACACCTTTGTGATTTATTTAGGAAAGCACAACCATTTGGTCAAATGACTTCTGAAGTGTTTTAGCAGTAAAGAAAGGAAAGAAATAGTTTAGATGATTCTTTATTTGTTTGCACCCAAAACTAGAAGATTGCCAGGTAGTTAAAAGAGAGAGGTCCGAATTTTAAGGATTTGTTCCTTCATTTCCGGGAGACAGTGTAATGGTCACCAACATGAAGCTGTAGTGTCGCACATCTTCCTCTTTCACAACAAAAGCTATGAGTAGGTTTTTTTTTTGTACTACTTTAGTTTGATTTCATTCCGTTAGTGTTTCTTCAGAGGAAGAAAAAAAAAGGATTGAAAGAGTTTCAAAATCGCAAGGGATTTAAAAGCTACGTTTCGAGAAACCTTCTTTCGTATACGGCGTTAGGTCGACTTCAATCAAAGAATTGAGGGGGTGGAAGGGTCACCATAGTTCAGTTGTCCGAAACAACAAAATGGGACACACACAAAAAAAAAGGAATGGGGGGAAAAAAGCGAGTGGTTACTGCTCCCCTCCGGCCCCCTCGCCCTCGTTTCTACTCAACAGCGAACAGCAACAACAACAGGGTTGTTTTCGTAACCGCGTAAGTCTCAATCTTTAAGTTAAGTTGGTTGTTGCAAGCAGTTGGTCAGTAAATGTAATGGGCAAGGGCTTAAAAAAAGCAAGGGACCAAAGAATGGACGAGGGGGAACGAGAGAAACGGAAAGTAGAAGGAGAAAACGGACCCAAAGTCATTGAGCTTGGTAGGGGTGACTTCCAAACCCCGCTGTAATAGAGAATAGGTTCGGAGGAAATCTAAGTCCGCTGTAGCCAGAAAACGAAAACGAAGGGGGAAAAAAAACAGAAAAGAAAGAAGAAATGAAAAAAAAGGCTCCTTTTCTCCTGGACAGGGAAAGCATTGTAACTGAAGGAAGAAAAAAAATGTCGAGCAAAAACACACCTTCGGGCTAAAGTTTTCCCGTTGAACGTCAATGACTGGGGAGTTGGCAACTGTTTTGGAGACCAAAAGAACAAATTTCGTTCTGACCGCTTTGCTGTGGCGCGTGGACTATTATTGTACTTAAAGGTACTAAATGGATGTACTAAATTTTCATAACTAAAACGAGATCACGTGACTCATGTCAGCCCATTGGATGACGGAGAATCTGGAACATGGATGCTGTGTTTAGATATGGGCAACGCTATCGAAATGGTGACCAGGCGCCTTTAAGTGAGAGCATTTTACATCTCCTCTCTACTGAGGAGACGCCAATAAGTTGGCTTATAAGCTATCAAAAATATAGTTTATAAGCTGTCAAAACCTGGTTTATAATCTTGTCAAAAGCTAGTTTATAAGCTGTCAAAAAACTAGTTTGTAAGCTGTCAAAAAGCTAAGTTGTAAGCTATCAAAAAGC
>JAHWFP010090363.1:0-13576 GCA_023313725.1 Lithobius niger
TTTCACCTTCAGATAAGCAATCATATTGATTTTTTTTAGACTATGGGAGGTTAGGTCCGATGGGCCATAGGTTAGGATGGGCCTAGGCTTCAAGAGCTAAGCCGCGAGATTCGCCTCCTTCATAGCGGCGATTCTCTTACGCGGGTGTAGGCGACGGAGGAGATCCTGCGGATCGCCGGCTGTCCCAGAGAACTGCCTCGGCAATAGCGGCGGTCTCTGCAGCAGGCATTGAGCACGGGAGACGACTTGGCGAACACGTTCGCCAGACAGGCGTACGCGGTCAGGCGACGCACGTTTCGCCACGTAATAGCAGGCGATGTAGCCTATTGCCATCGCCTAGTAACAGCGCTCTGTTAACATCGGACCATTGCGGAACATCGAAATACCATTTTATTTTATTGTTAGTATAAAGCAAAATAAAAATGGTGCATGGAATTTTTTTTGCTTAGGTTTAAATTTGGGAAAGATTAAAAGATTAGGATTGGGCAAGTATGGAAAAGCATAACATAGGCATATACAGTTGTGACTGGAAGAGAATTAAATTTGTAACCTTACAAAATATAGAATAATATAAATAGTAAGTACATACGTAGACTGATTCAATTAATTTGCGTGTGGTATACCCACGCAGGTATGGTTAAAATCAAAATATTGAATATAAGAACATGCACAAATTAAAATTAAAATTGGCTGTTAATTTTAAGCTGGAATTTTAGGATTTAAGTGAAAATTGAATACTTTAATGGTTCATGGTAGATGGGTTATCGACATATGAACGTATTTATCAGTTAAGCGCATGATTGCATGGGTCATGGTGAAGATTGGTCAAAGATAATATTGCATGAGGAAATCGCAATAGGTGGGAAACGTAATTGTTCAAAATTCATGGGTGCATGATGACAACTGTTTGATGTAATGTAGAAACAAATTGCGATTGAACAAATTTTATTGTTTTAAATATGATTGCATGAAACTTGTGACTAGACTTAGGTCCAGACACAAGGTGACTTATAGTTTTTCTCATCAGGGAATTTGCATTTGAAAAGTTAAAATATGGAATAAACAAGGCTGAAAAGAAATAGCACGATTATGCATGAAAATATTTGACTTATAGGGAATGGAGAGTGTTGGTCTACAATGCATGAAGGTTTCACCTTCAAAATTGGTGAATGTTTCAAAACACTATGGGAAATTTCACAAATAATGCAATAAGTCAATATTGAATCACAGGGGATAATTAAAATTGGGAATTCTTGCGGTTGGGCCATGAGCATAATTGCAAGGATAAGTTAGATGCTTGTGATTGGGCGACGGGCCTAAACGCAAGGATGAAAATGTAACTTTTGCCGTTACCATAGGACTTGTGGGAAACTTTAATTTTGGTTGTGGGATCATGAAATTGGGCATGATTGGTATTTGTTTTAAATTGTTTGGAATAGTATAGGCCTATTATTTTTGGCTAATTGTGTATTATTTATGAAGAAAACATGAAATATGTAAAAGGGGATATTGAATTAAAATACGTTTTACTTAAATTGGTTGGAAACTTACCTCGTTCCTTGCGGCAATCCTCGCAATGGGGCGGACATGGTATTTCGAGGCCGGGGCTAATGGATGCGGGGCCTGGGCGTCCTAGTTGAGGTTTGGGGCCGGGGCGCAAGGGAACCAGAGCAGGCAGGGCACCGGGGGTCAACATCCGTTGATGTTCCATGAGGAGGTATTGCGTCTCCTGGGCGATGGCTCTCAATTCATAATGCTCAAAGTGTTCTTCTGGTCGGGGGAACGGAAGGAAGAAAGGATATCGAAGATGGGGACAAATGGGACCATTTCCGGGATCACACTGGCTATAGTGCCCGAAGTGACGCAGTTGCCGGGCAAATAGGCTTTCTGCAGGCGGGGCGCCCAAAGGGGTAGGCAGTGGGAGGCCGGCAGCAAGTTGCAGGTTGGTGTTGAATGCTCGCAACATGTACGAGAACATTTCTTCCCCGGGTTGAACAGGCGGATAGAAGGTGGTGACAGGCAGGGGTCTGGTAATAGCGTAAGGGCTCGCCAAATAATTCTGGCCCATACGGTAAAAGAGTTCGGTGTTGTTAGTCTGGAGTTGTAGGTAGCTGCGGAACTCTACGGCAAGTTGATCGGTTCGATTAAATGGCGTTTGGGATGGAACGGGTGCGGAAGATTTTCTAGCTGTAGACGAGCGCTTCTTGGGGCCCATCGTAAAAGGAACGCTTGCGAGAAAAAGTAAAACACAACCAAACAGGGGAGAAATACAAATTCGTATGAAAAAGCAACTGTCAAACTTTAATTTTTAAATTTGGAAGTTCACGTGAGTGGGCAAACAATTGGGGTCAGAGGTGACGTCGGAAGAACCATGGGCGAAACCGTCACCTCCCGAAATCGAAACTACCAATGCTCGTAGCTCACGCATCAGTCGGTTGTAAATAAGCTGTCAAAACGGCAGTGGGTAGATCCCACCCACTCTCTGACGTGGAGACCGAAGTAGAGCAAGGGGTATCCTTTGTGGCGCCGCATCCGTGTCGCATCCCCTCTGTTGACAAAAATAACCCTTGCAAGACCTTGGTGACCTTAAATTGAGGTCATGAGAGACAAAAACTATGGCTGTGGCCACTTTCTAAGCTTTCTTAAAATCACCCTTTTGCCGGAAAATAAATCCGGCAGACAGAAAATACTAATGAAAATAAATAAACACATACACACAGAGATTGGGGAAATGTAATTTTATTAAAATTATTACAGGACAGTGGACATATGGCTAGGTGTAGCCTAAAATTGTTGAATAATTGAATTGTTCATGATATAAGAACTGTTGTAATTTTTCTTCCTGTGAATTGAATTGATTGCAGAAGTGAAATAAAGACGAGGGCGCACAGATGGCCAGAGAGTGAAAATGGCTGATGGAAAGGCATATGTGGGGAGAAATAAATGGAACATGGATGGATTAAAAGATAAGTGAAATTGACAGAAATCACCTGTTCAGGTGATGTTAATCCATGCGCATGTTCTTTTACGATACAAGGGGAGCACAAATGGGAAACCCCTTTCCCCCCCACACTGGAGGTTGGAACTGGTTGTCGATGTCAGTGACGTTGTGAAGATAGGACTTTTGGAATGTAATTTTAAAATACATGACATGTTTGTGTAAATTTATGTGTGAATGAGACCACACGACTTTTCCCACACGTTGGCTTTAGCTACAAGAGTGGATATGACAGGGTGGTCACATCTACATATTCCAAATATTTTTGTTTTTCAAACTTAGTTGGCTATGACTGTGCGAATGAGACCGGCAGGGCATAGAGGTACCATGACACAAATTAAATTGACTGAACAGGGGTGGCCCAGTCAAGGATAACACTATGACTAATTACAGACTTAAAATATAAAACGAAGATGTTTAAAGTATCACTTGAATTAAATAAACAATAGTCTGAAGAACACACAAGTACACACATGAGAAACTAGGGCAGGGTCCTTTGGGATACGAGCACGGGATTGTCTGATTAACGTACGCAATTAAAAGATTAATACACTTTACAAGTAGGCATGAGGAAATTAAAATGGGAAAATAATTGCATGAACTTAGTTGGGGACATGAACTTTCTGTTTTCAAATGCATGTTACTCTCCTTCTCTGTAATACAGTGTGATATAGAGTTAGGAGGGTTGGTGATGTGAGGTATAGAATCGCAGTTCGATTTGCGAGACTAATCGGAAATCGAACAGTTTTGACAGGAATGTGCGATTGATTTAGGAAGTAGCCGCTTTTGATGCTCATACAAAATTGTTCATCAAGAGTCGGGTTGGCGACTTGCATCGTAGGACCGTCGTTCACTGCCCTTGCATAAAGGACGGGGGACAGGCCGTGAGAAGGTCTAAGGCGGCATATAGGGCACCCTGGGAAAGGAACACATACTAACATTTCTTTAATTTGAAAATTGATAAAGTGCATTACGTTGTCCTGAATTTTCGGGGTTGTGCCAAACATACAAAATGCTTGTCGTGAGAATCATGCAAGAAATTAATGGATTGGAAGATTTTAAGCAATCACGGTCATTCACGAGAAAGCAAATTGTTGTAGTACGCAGATTCAAATATGACGAATATTCCAAATTAAAATGGAAGGATATTGGTGACGACGGAGAACTGACTAAACTCAGTTGTAATTGTGTAAAGTGGATTTGTGACGTGCATCACTGCCAAAGGCAGGGGGTGAGAAAGATCCTCATGGCCGATAATTAGAATGTGGAACAGAAATTTGGAAAACTGTCTGGAAATAAGACGTCTTAAAAGAGCACGATTCACGGGAGATTACGGTTGGAAGAGATTCAAAAATAAAATGAATTTGATTTGGAAATAAAATCAGGACATTTATGAAAAATGGCACAAAAACGAAAATTCAAGGACAACATGTGGATTTTATATGGAAATCACATGGTTGTTTTGTTTGATTTCAGCATAAAATTGGTTCACGTGGTAAAAATACGTGGTGGTATCTTCAAATTGGTCGGGGATAGCAATTTGAAAACGTTACCAGAAACAAGACAAGTTCTTAATAGCTGGAGCGAAGATTCCGGGAATTGAGTACTACAGATGTGTGATTTGATATGTGTGTGAATGGATAAATTTGGTAATTTTAATAAACTATATGAATGAATGAAATTTAATAAAGTTCAATTTGATGAGAAATTGTGAAATTTTAAGCCATGAGCTGTACATGATCTTAAAATTGATGTTGTTCAAGAATGAATTTGTTTGGGAAATTGTTGGAAAATAGAATTGATTATTACTCGAAATGAGGAAAATTATATTGCATGATTTATTAAGTAGTTGGAATGAAAATGAAAAATTTTGAAAAGGATGTAACACAGTTTTAATTTAGAAAGTTGTGAAGAAATGAGACGTCTGGAAGCGGTTGTAATATGTGAAGAATGAATGGATGAATCTAATGGAATGTTATTAAATTTTGTAGATTGGCAGGGAGTTGCTGAAAATTGTAAAGAGACAATCTTGATTTATATAATTTGCATGAGCATGAAATTATGAAAGCAATGTGAATATAACTAAAATGGATCAAAATGAATTGCAAGACAGTCTTTCAGGGAAATTAATTACTGTAGGAGAAACTTGAAAATTTTAAATAAGTAACATCAGAAATTTTAATTGGGAAAATTAAAGTGTTTAGGATTAAAAGTCACAAAATCGCATAATTTTAAGCACGGGCCACTGATGTTGAGGCTTTTACTACGATTCTCGGTAGAGGTTTTCCCGGCATCCGAGCCAATTAGGAAAATTAACTCGAAGGGCTTGCTTCGGGGTGGTCTTTGTAACTATTGTGTGTGGGGTGACTTGGATTCAAATCTTAAAAAGATTAGAATAAACTTCAGAATTCCGTTAGGGAATACTGAAATTTGATTTTTGTGGGTCGGGGATATTGTTATGGAAATGAGTACATAAATTAATAAATTATTATATTAATTATGATATTAATTAAGTTATTAATAGAGTCATATTTAAGGCAGTTATTAATTATTGACATTTAAAAACATATGGAATGATTTAATAGATGGAAATAATTATGGGCATAAATATTGCTTAAATATTAAAAGCATAACAAAACGTGGAGTGAAAGAAAGTATTGCAATTTTTAAATAAGGAAGGTTGAAAGCATTCAGGTAAATGGTTGACACACTCTAAAGTATCAGAAGCATTGACATATAAGGAAAATTCATAAGAAGCAGCAGTTTAGCTTCAGTTTGCAGTATCAGCATTCAGTTAGTCAAATTACTAGAACGAACAATTAACTTGCCTAAACGGGAAGAGTTCTAGAGAACTCAAGACATATTTGGATGGTTGTATTTCGAAACACGAATTCGGGGAATTAGAACAGAGCAAAGGACACGAAAAGAGACGAGACGATCTCGCTCTTGTGCGGCGTCTTCGAGCGAGTAAGGTTCTCCTTCCGTTGGTCCGATCAGCTGTGTTCAAGGTTGTTGGGTGGCGAGCGACTTGGCTTCTCTGCAAGACGCGAGCCGGACTTGTAGCAGATGAGTATAATCGAAGTGTTATTGATTGCTTTTATTTTGAGCAAGCAGGAATCAATGTGAATATTAATTTAATAGGATCGAATTTGAATTTAATACCGTTTGGCCATTATTTAAATAACGTAGGTGTCGATTGAGTTAAGTTTAGAGTGAGGGAACTCTAGGTTTAGGTGTCAACCTTTTATCGGTGCTAAAGTTAAATACTCAACAAGTAGTCGGTTGTGTGATTAAGTGCAGACCTTTTGAACTATTTGTTGTAGTGATTATTCTAAACAGTAAAGAAGGAGGTTAGCTGTCTATGGTTGTTGTGTGATTTATTATACATTTATTGACACAGTGTAACAAATACATCCTGACATATTATGGCTTATATTTCAGTATTGCTGGAATAGTAACCCATAACATTAGAAACAAAATCCAGTTCAACAAGAAATTAGCAAGTATCTGTATGTTGTTATTAACAGTATTCTCGCTGAAAATAGATGTGGTAGCGATTATTGCAATTTTTTTTTCTTGAACGCTGCACGAGACAGTGCCGTTTCTAAACTGATCGCTTTTGATGACATTGTGGAGCGTGGCCAAGATCAATCTGTCTCATACTCTTCCCCACAGTTTAGAAACACGATCTTTTCCTACCAAGCTACCTTAGTTGACGATGACATCACTAAATCGTGCGTAATGATTACCGAGTGTTGCTTTCCATGGGACAAATGCTCCTCCCGAACGAAGCGAGGTGATGACTCAGGTTTGATTAACTGAACAAAAAACGGCTTCGCCGTTTAGAAAAAAGCATTGTTGTGTGCGCGGCAAGTATTTTGTGAGCAGCTACGTCTTCCTGGAGGGGGTGGCTTTAATCGATGGCCGCCATTGTTTTTGTAACCATCTTGGATATCAACAAGGCACTCTGCTACTGAAAACGTACAATCGATTATCTGTGTTCGTTCTGTGGAGAACTCAAGATAGGCTGCGGACACTATAGAGCTCGAATTCCCATACTCACAGCTTAAAGGCACACGATTAAAAATGGATTAGAGTTCACTCGAACGCAACGAACTGTAATTTGAACTCCAATTCCAGGGAACAAGGACTGTTTTTACTCAGTGGTTATGTCAGAAAGTAAACGCAGTTTGTGTTTGAAATATTTAATGTTTGTGTGCGCGCGTGTGTGTACTTAAATTTCGTGTTATAAGGGCTTTTTACAATATTTGTCTGTGTTTGTTGTTTTATGTTTTAAGAGTGTTTCCTGTGAGTGGCTAAATGTGTATTTTGTGTGAATTTGTAATTTGGGAAACAAGCATACTGCTAATTAAGGCAGTTTTTTTTTGCCTGTGTTTGTGTATGTATTTTTCATCTTTTGTAGGCGTTTTGCTGTTTATGGCCTCTGTTTTGTAGGTGTTTGTAAATGCTTTAGATTTTCGTTCTGTTTCATGTGCGTAGATATTGTATTTTGTGTGTGTATTTTATTTGTGTGAAGTATCCAACTATTTTGTTTGTTTTATTAGTGATGTACATGAATGCGTGTGCATGGAGCCTGGAAAGTCACAATCCTGTTCCCTGGAATTGCAGTTCAAATTATAGTACGTTGCGTTCAAGTTAACTCTGATCCGTTTTTATTCGTGCGCCTTAACAGCTGTGAGTATGGGGATACGAGCTCTAATGTTTTTTTTTCTAACCGGCGAAGCCGTTTTTTGTTCAGTTAATTTGTTGGCTTTTTCGCTTTCGCTTTATTGTAATTGCTACTGGTCTATCATGTGTACGGTATGTGCGCTGTTCAGCCAATTTCGTTTGCGAAAAAACGGAACATTAGAAATGCGTATTTTTGTTCAGGTTCCGCCCAAGCTTTGTCCCACGTTTGTTATTTAATGGCAACACACTAGCGTGTGTCTAAAGTTACCTTATCAGCTGAATGAGTTGTTGATTTTGCATTTTTTGCATGCAGATGCAGCACTATGGCAAACAACTGCGGAAACCATTCAACCGGCTTCCCGAATTGAAGAACTAAATAAGTCCTTCAGTCATGTCGGCCGCCCAATTTTGAGGCTTCAAGGCCTCAAAATTATAGACTTCGCACCCTATAGTTTATAACTGAAAGATTTAAGTGAAAACCAAGACATCTGTGACCGCCAATGCTAACTCAGTAACATTTACGTTTATTCGGACCCTGGCCCAGAGCCATGCGCCCACTCTAATTACAGAACAAAAACAGGAACACTAACATCCAATGCTAACTCAGAGAAGATACCACGACAATGTTGTTTTCCCCGTGCCCGATCATCGTTGCATATTTACTTTACTTTACTATTCACACATGAGCCTACGGAACCTGAGTCATTCGCTCATTTCTAAAATCTTACAACTATACTTGAAACCTACTACTTAAAACCAAATCCATATTACCCTTGTTAAAACTAACATCCGTATCTCCATAGTCCCAAGTTCGCCATATCACACCCAAGTTCGCCAAAGATCATTCCCTAAGAGAACCTTGCTGGTTCCCTACTGAATCTTACTACTTTTCGTAGGGCGGATATAGTCCCTGCGTCGTGCGAGGAGGCACCCAGAATTTCCCTCAGGTCGGCACCCCAATCCTCCAGTACCCGGCCTCGAAATTTTGCCCAGAGGTGGCACACCAGAAGGAAGTTCTCCACTGTCTCGGCCTCTGTACCACTCCTGCAGACCGGAGTGGGACTGATGCCCAGTCGGTGCATACGACCATTGCATCTTCAATTTCAATTTCAATTTATTCATCAAGAGCCTTGACTAGTTCGTACTAGTTCGTACCAGTATACCAGTATGCATCTTGTTCGAGTAATCTACAATCCGACCTTGTGCACCTCGCCTATAATTGTTGTCCCATTGTTACATGTTGCAGCATTGCATTCGGTGTCTGTAGTACTCAAGTAATAAAGTAATAATAATAATAATTGCATTCGGGTACCTCGCCTCCGTCTGTCCATTTTTTTTTTATTATTATTTTCGTGCGCAAACTAAATCTAATAAGCATTGCCTGCCTACCTGCCGTACTAATAAATAGCATTTACTGCTAATGCAGCGGTATAGAGCAGTAACACGACGTAGTATTATTGTATATAACTCTATGCCGGAGCCTTAATGGGTTAGCTGCAAGGGGCACTGCAGAGAGAAACAGAAGGGCGTAATACTGAAGCCGATGCTGTGAAGAGTGATTTCTTAGACCTAAAACGCGCGATTTTTTTTGTTGGAGAAAACAACGTTATTTCAAGCCTGAGAAATCCGCTCTTCCGTTGTTTTTCCTTCCATTTTTATGTATTGCACCTTGTAGTTATGCCCTCCAAAACCCATACTGGTGCCAATATGGCGGCAAATATCACTGCTCTATAATGCTACAACGTCGAGCATGATACGATACAATTTGACGAATGTGAGAAGGCTTACATAAATTCGCAAACTAAAGAAAGTAGTTAGTGTAAAAGGAACGTAAACATTTTCATTACAATTTTAGTTTTGCGATCACTGAAAGCAAAATGTTTGCTCGCGAACTGTACGCCCATTACAACCAGGAAGTAACCAACAGGCGGCTCACTTCATCGGCTCCTGTTACAGTTCTACAATCTCATCGCCAGCCTCGTAATGAAAGCTTTAAATATTAAAAATCGAACACTATGCAAGTCGTACAAATGTGAGGAAACTGCAACTCTATGTATATGGTGGCTCACTAGGAGTGAACGGATGTGTCTTCGTGTTTAGTGACTGAAAAAATAAACAAACTGTTGTATCCAGGATGAAGGTCGTTTGCCTTGTAACATGTTTGTGCTTACTTGTTCTTGGTGGCGTAATAGGACAAACTTATCCGCAACCTGAACAAATTCATCTTTCCTTTGGACGTAAGTATATCAGTGACAATAACTGACCGACAGAGCATATCTGGCGTTTCGTCTTTTGAGATGAATGTGTGTTTGAGA
Organism: Lithobius niger; assembly: GCA_023313725.1. NCBI lineage: Eukaryota > Metazoa > Arthropoda > Chilopoda > Lithobiomorpha > Lithobiidae > Lithobius > Lithobius niger. The sequence goes on from JAHWFP010090363.1 coordinate 10,003, forward strand.
ATATTACAATTGACAGCATATATTCAAGGGAAATGGATGTTTTCGACGATTACGTAAATTATGGTCAGAACTGGATCGGGGCACCTCGTTACCAGGAATACTTTTCCTTCACTTGGAGTCTTAAGATTGTATTTTTTAGGTCAGTGGGTAGCCACGTTGGTATTTATCTCAATGAGCAGCCACCTTCGCAGTTGTCTTTCTTTAAAATTCTTTTATTTACATTGCAGAAATACTGCTAGTGTAAGCCTATTTAGCTAAGAACATCATCTTTCTTCCTTTGTGTTAAGCCTTTAAAAACAAGCTGTTAGGCTATTCTTATTTTGAATTTCAGTCAGGGCCTGTGGTCGGACGATGGATTGTGGCTCTCTTCACAGGCAGTAAAATATACTACATTTCGACGCCGACACACACTAGTTCTAACCATGGCACATTACCAAATTCATGTATTAAGTGTTTGTGAGACGTTTGAAGAGAACACGTTTGGTTTATTAACGAAAACAGCTCTCTGCAATAGACAATAGGTTTTTCGCCAGATCAGAATAGGATAGCATCTTAAGTGATTCGAAAGTGCCGTTTGTTGTTTGTGAGTATAGCGCAGTAGGTAGTGTTTCTGCCTGCGGTGCGAGGGTTCCGTGGTTCGAATCCTGTAACTTGTTTTTTTTTTTTTTTTTTACTTTTAGCCTATCGTTAAGTTTTTTAAACCTTTTTTTTGTCTTGTGATGGCAACCAACTCCTGTTTTTTAACCAATTTAATTTTTTTTTGTAGTTTTAAGATTGTGGTTGTCTTGAACAATAAAATTCCTTTCATTTTCAGTTTTTTTCCCAAAATTTACCAATGCGGTTGGCCCCAATTTACGAAGTATCCATTCATCAGAAAAACTTCAAATTTTAAATATAGAACATTTAAGCATTAAGGAAGGAGGGTTTTTTATGATTTTTCTCTAGGTTGATAAAATTCGGGAAGCCAACCAGTAGAAAATAAGCAATTAGCATTGAATCTTATAGACATCCGGCTTATTAGCACACGTTTCAGTTAGTAGTTCTTTGGCCGAACATAAACAAAAAGCTAATTCACCCTGCTTACTCAAAAAAATCGTAAATCTGTTAAATGGCTTTGGGTAGGAGAGTTTTTTCGTTTTTGTGACTAGGGCAATCAGATCCTCTGGAAAAAAATAAAGCCAAATTTGACATAAAAACAGTAAAAATATTTCTGGTAACGTTCTCTCTTTTACTTATATGGTTGTATGTTGTGGGCGTATGGCTACGGGCCAGTGTCCTGTAAATAAACAAACAAACATTGTTGTCGCCTACTGTACATCACTACAATCAAACAAACAAAACGATTGGATATTTCACACACAAAAAACACAATATAAAAAAAATCCTGTATAATACACAAATTATGTGCACACAAACATTAAAAATGTCAAACACAAAGTGCGTTCACTTTTTGACATAACCACTGAGTAAAAACAGTCCCTCTTTCTTCGAATTGCAGTCCAAATTATAGTTCGTTGCATTCGAGTGAACTCTAATCCGTTTTTATTCATGTACCTTCACAGCTTGAGTATGGGAATAGAGCTCTAATGCTTTTTATCTAAACTTGTTTAGTTAATTTGATTAGATTTTAAATCACATACTTTTAAATTCTAGGCAGGGTGTCAGTTGCGAAAGCCCATCCTTTCACCTGTTTTGTTTTCAACAGCAAATTATTAAGTCTTTACACCTGCGAGGACAACACTACCACGTAGTCACTCGTCCGAATTTAGCCTGCTTTCTCCCTTATCATTTTTTTCTAATTTTAATTATGTTAAAACACAAGCACAAAATTACGTAATGTGTGGAAATTTCATCGATATTTAAAATCTAAGTTATTTCCAAAGGAGAAGACGAAGAACAAATGCATAAAGTAAAGTGAGTTTTTAATTATGATTTCATTTAGTCATCAATGTATATATATTTTTTCCAGTGGGCGAAACGGAATTAATCGTAACATGGGTCACATTTACTGACACCATAGAATCTGTGGTAGAATATGCTCGCATCGGAGGTCGACCAGGAAGTCTGCAGACAGCTTACGGCGCAAGTACGTTATTCACTGACGGAGGATCCGAGAAAAGATCACTTTACATTCACCGAGTGACACTCACGGGACTTATACCCTTTTCCACTTACAGTAAGTATTGCTAAGATCCAGTGGCGCAAAGAAATATTTTATCTTAAGGGGGGGGGGGAGGGGAAAGGACGGCACATTATATTACAGCCCAGCTAGGAAAATGTATTATCACTTTATTGTAAGATTATTTTTCTTGCTTTACAAAATGTGTGGCTTCACAACAAAACAAATAAGATAAGACCTATCTCTTGTAGTGCATTGTGAATTTGTCCTTTCCTCAGGAAATAGGATGTGCATTTATTCCTGTATTTTCTTTGTTATTAAAACGGGATACATTTTCGGTTATTAATGGATCTATTGTGCATTATAATTACACTTAAGTTAGCAGTAAGAGTGGGTAAACAAACAGAAATGTTTCTTTATAAACTTTTGTGTTTACTAGCATTTTCAGGGGAGGGGGAGTTCCCTGGCTTGTTTGCCTTTACTTGGACGCACCACTGAACCAAACATAATAATGTCACATCCCCGGTTTTGGAGGGTGGGGGGGGGGGGGACGCAGTTGCCCTAGTTTGCTTGGCCCCCGCCAACTGGGTGGGCCACTGATTACCAATCATAACCCAACCAACTGCCTGTGAATGTAAAAAATACTCGGTAAAAAAAAAGAAAAGCTGGTAGTGACATAATGGGAAAAAAACAGTATTTTGCCGGCCTGGGGAGAGGGGGGTCTGAAAATTGTTTCTATTGCCTGGAGGAAATATACATTACTTGTAAAGTTTTGCATTCTTCCTTAGAGGTTTCAAAGCTGTCGGAAGCCAGCCAGCTGCGTAACCTGGTCTGCGCATGTGTGTGTGCAACCCCTCTATAAAAGCGGCCAGCTGATTCGGTTAGCCTCCTTTTTTCCCTCTAGATGTCAGGTGGTGACTCAAGAGGAAAGGTGGGGAAGGTTCAGGTAATGGGTATTTTCTCCAGGCAATACAAACAATTTTCATCCCCATTTTAAATTTTCAAAAAATACTGTTTTTAGTTGCCGTCTGGAAACAGATTACCTGTGTATTTTTGCATTCATAGTTGACCTCCTCAGTTAAGGGTGGTGAACACCGCCTGACGCACACTTCGCACTTTATTGAAAACAAGAAACAGGTAATTTGGTTCTCTTTCGTTAAAGTGGTGGGGGTCTTGCTTCTGCTTCAAGACATCTAACGGAACATGTGCGTCAAAACATCTGATGAATTCACCAGTTCTGTTTTCAGTGCCTAAGGGGGCTGGATGACAATTCAATTCAATTTTATTACAGAGGCCCTGACCCAAGGTCGCACGCCTGGTCGCATGGTGGGGGCTGGATGACACGTCTGGCTGCAACAATGGGTCCCATACAGTGTAGTTCATTTTCTTTCCTTGTCGTTTCTTGGAAGTAGTGACTTGTAAAGACCCATTGGTTTCTCCAGGATGAGGCTTCCA
>JAHWFP010090365.1:1061-13557 GCA_023313725.1 Lithobius niger
ATGATGCATCAAACGAGTTCTTTTTCGTTTTCTAATACTATTTTTATTTCGTAGACTTCGATGTGGTTTTCACGAAACATGTGTGCAAATGAATTCGCAAAATCCATGAAGCTCAAAAAAATTCTTCAGTTAACCTTTTGTTGAAAATTAAAACTGAATCAATGAAAGTAATAAACCTAGATGAAAAATAAAGTGTTCCTACACATCCTTTTTTTTTTTGACCAGTTTCGCTGAATCCAGTTTCGCCGATTCCAGTTCGCCGAAAATTAAGCTCCGATTATAAATTAAATTGAAGGAAGTGACCGCAAAGCCCAAGCAAATCTTAAAATGGTGACATGTCAAAAAAAGACTTCCAGTTATCAACACTCCAGGCACTAACAATGTGTCGCGGCAATCCATTCGACAGACTGTCAACTCTGTGAAAAAAAACGCCCGAAAGGGAAATAATTCGATGGAAGTGTAATTCCCGTTTCGCCGAAACAAAATATTCTGAAAAAAAATTGATGTTTGATTAGTTAAATATGCCTTCCTAATTGGAAAGAATTTGTGATTATTTGCGGTTTTTAATGTTAGACTACATGCTAAGCCGCCACGCGCGCAGCAGCGCGAGCGAGGCACGTAATTTGGAAAAAAAAAATTATAACGACGAAAAAGGAATTCCCATTGGAAAATTTAAGACACTGATTAAACTCGACGAAATGGTTATACACCTATAAAAGCATAAAACGTGGTTTACAAAACCTTACTTCTTGTTTTTTGTGTGTGTGTGTGTGTGCATAAATTTCACTATTAATTTTATTCATCACTCATGTTGTAAACGGTGTTTGCTCGGTTTTGGCGAATCCCCTTTTGCTGAATCAAAATATTCTTAAAAAATTTGACGTTAACATAGAGAAGTTAAAGACGCAGTACTAATTGGAAGGACTTTGCTTTCATTGCTTCAGTATATTAGCTGCGTTCCTCGCTACTACCTAGATTCTGCCAATATTTATTAAAAATAAAAGACGAGGTCCATGAGTTCAACTTAAACCAGTACCAATTATTGTAGACACGATCAGTGGTGTAGTCGTGCACGAGGGCACAGGACTGGAGCTCCCACTCTTTTTTTCCTGGAGAAGTGCAGCTAGGTCACTTTTTTTTTTGGTGGGCCGCGATCCACCATTTATTCTCAACACATGTTCGTAACACGTCTTTATTTTCAGCGCCGTAACTGCAACATCTGTATTGTTGTTAAAGCCCGGTGCAAATTGGGGAGCCAAATGAAGCAGCAACGAGCAACCAGGAGCCAATGGCTGCCAACAGCATTTGCTGGCCGCCATATTGGCTGATGCAAGGGGCTGCCTGAAACCATTTTCGGGAAACCGGTAGCCATGTTTACCGTGGACAATTCAGACCCAGTCAGCCAAGTTGCGCGCAACCAACGGTTTCCTCCTCCAAAACGTTACGTTACATCCTTGCGTTTCAGCAAACATGGCGCTTGAAATTTCAGGTCCACTTCGCAGGAAACAAGGCTGACGAATTGTCATGCAGGCAAGAAACAACATATAATCGAAGAACATGTTTGCAGAATTGACGCGCGAGTTGGATATAAAAATAAAAAGTGTTTATTTCATGTTCGATAAGCCTATTTTGTGGGATCCAAAGCGTCTACAGGGCAACGAGCATGACGTGCGGGAATCGTTGCTCAGAGTGTATTGAGGAAAGATTACGATAGATGGAATTAAATGTAGCAGGTATAAAAAAAACAAGCTAGCCGACTTTCTACATGAGAAAGTCGTAATTTGACGAACCTTTGTGCACAGTGTGGCATAGACAATGGCCCATATTGTCTGCTTTTAAAATGAAAATCACTGACAGTAGCTTACACATCAGTGAGAAGCTCTATAATTGGGCTGATACCGGTGCTACTCACTTCACACTTTAGCGTTTTAAGAACAAGCTGAGAAATTGTTGCGTGACATATCCTGCGAATAGGTGCCGTGTGAAGCTGACAGTACTAAATTTTAATGTGAAAAATGTAACACAGGCATTAGCCCAGAGATACACTGTACAAGTGTGTGCATTGTGGAGGTGATCACTTCAGATTTTCTTGCACCATATTACATTATAAATCAAAGTCTCATAGCAGAAACGAAGACAACTCCCGAAAAAGGGGAAGCCCTACAATGAAAACTAGCGAGTGTTTCATTTTTTTTGGCTAGAAGTTGAAACTGGTACGTTGGTGGCTTGAAAAGAAGTTGCAATTGGCACTTCTTGCCTCGACTAACAATTTGCTCTGCACGGTCATCTCAGAGGCAAGTATGAAATGACGTCATGCACGAAGAACAATTACTTTCACACGGTACGGATTGCTCAAGCCCAAGCGATAAACTCGGAGTGGGGAGGAGGGCCTGAACGGAAATTGCCCGTGTGTGGGGCAGTGCGTCTGTTATCCCTGCTCTTTAGAAGAAAGAAAAGAGTTTGTAAGGGTGCCCGAGGTCGGGGGGGGGGGGCAGTATGTCTGTTACCATTAAGCATGTGATTACCCATTAACTGACCCCCCTACCCCCCCCTCCGGGGCGGGGCTAGGATAGGAGGAAAGGAACAGGAGAAGGGCACGTACAGGATGGGAGGAAAAAGGGGAGTACTCCAACAAGCGAAATTGCCTGTCACGTTCAACTTTTAGGCCACATCCATCAAAAACTGGGAAACAACCACGGGCAAAACAAAACTCAGGGCGAAGCCACACTAGAAATAACGCGAGCAGTATACATCTACATCTACATTTTAAGGCAAAGTCTCTTAGCAAAAGCACGACAAGCTCCTAAGGAAAACAAACACAACAGCCACCCCTACAATGAAAACTGGTCATCGTGTCATTTCTTTGGCCAGAATATAAAACTGGTAGCCTATGTTGTTGTATTGAAAGATTGAAATTGGCCTTGCAGTGCTGCCTTGCAGTGCGGCCTTGCAGTGCTGGAAACACCGGTTCTCGTCAGATCCCCGAAGTTAAGCAGCATTGGGCTGTATTGATACTTGGGTGGGTGACCACCTGGGAATCTGGCTGTTGCAGACATAGGGCCTTAGGGCTTCGGGCAGATGACCAGGAGTGGTTAACGCTCGTTAAACCCTTTAACCCTTTTTGAAATTGGCACATTATTGCCTCGCATAACAATGTGCTCTGTGTGGTCATCACAGAGTTAAATCTTGAATGATGTTATGAACGAAGGACAGTTATTTTTCGCACGGTACAGCTCGCTCAAGCCAAAGCAAACAAACCCCAGGCGAAGCCGGGTACGAATGCTAGTATATCGATCATATATCCTAAAATTTTCTTACAATATATCCTACCTTTTGAGTGATATACAGCCGGCCTGGCAATGATGACAAAACGCATTGTTGTAACGAATGCGCGCCCGCACTTTCATCCAAACTGCAGGCGTTTCAACAAACGTTACATGAATCACTGGCAATTGCATCCGGATTCGCCCGGGGTTTTGTTTAGCGCAGGGTTTCATTTCGCGGTTCTCATCCAATATTTGGTTTGATGGGTAATTTTGCATGTTCATAATTTTTCTTCACCTAATAATTCCCCTTTCCTCAAATCCTCGCTCTCCCCTCCTTTATTCCTCCATCCTCTCCGACCCCTCCCCTCTTCTTTCCCTTCCCGACCTCCTACCCATCCTCAGCTTCCCTTTCTCCCCTTTGCAACATGTACTTGAATTTGGATGGATAGTTGAATTAAATACTGCTCCTCCCCTTCTCCCTTTGCAACATTTTGAAACATTGGTTTGGTCTCCATCCCCAAAACAACAAAAAATTACCATTTAGGTTTAGTTAATCCGTAATCATAGGCTAAATAGTAACATACGCACTGTACCCCTCCCCCCCCTCCCTTTCTCTTTAGTTATCGCATTAAAATGCGAAGAACCGAGGCAACATCGCACTACCAAATGCACGAAAATTCTGCATCCATCGCTCCACCCACACTCCCGGTCTATCCCAGTCGCTTCGGTTTGAGCGATCCGAACTGTGTGCAAAAAAAAAAAAACCTATCCTTCTTGCATGACGTCATTTAAGTCTTGCAGCTGGGATAACCGCGTAGAGCAAATCGTTAGTCGAGGCAACAACATGCCAGTTTCAACCTGGCAAAAGAATTAATACGTTCGCCCGTTTTCATTGTTTCATTATTCAGTTGTTGCGGTACTTGGCCTTGTCCGTGTGGTGCTTTGTTCTCATGTCGATTGTGGCATGTCAAGGGATCCTGGGTTTTCCGCTTGGATTTCTCTAGCTATATTGTCCCTTTTATCGTCGTGGGGCAGATAACGCAGTTTGGGTTCGTGTTCTCTGAATGCAAACAACCTTGTCTTGTCGTGGGGCAAATAACCCAGTTTGGGCTCGTGCTCCCTGAAAGCAAAAACAAACAAACAATCACCTAATCACCTTTTATTGTCTAGAGTATTTGCTTTATAATGTTAGATTATGGCGTCAAAATGCTTATAGATTACTTCAATTAAAGGGTAAATTACAGGTTTATGGAGAATAAGAAGCAATCAACAAGATGAATTTTCGTCACTGAATAACTGGCAGAGTCGGATTTAATTTTCTGCCATGTAGCATTACGCAGATTTAGCCTAGCCAGCCTCAGCCCCAGCCGTACCTCCTCCCCCAAAAAGTAAGGAAAATTACAGAATGCAAGAATGCCCGAGGTCCACTAGTATCCCATACTCAGTGCTTTGGCTATCAGTTGCTCTGGCTATGGTTGCTCAAATTTGCTGCTACTGGTTGCTGGCTGTCGATGTTTCATGGCTGCTGGAAGCCAAGATTTGTTACGTGGGCAACAGACTCGCAGCTGGTTTCCCGAGTTGGCTGCTGGCTGCTGCTTTGTTTGGCTCCCCAATTTGCGCCGGGCCTTGCAGTATAAGTGTGCGGTATAAGTATGCGGCATAAGTATGCAGTATAAGTCATCCACCTTTGTTACAACAACGGTGAGTACGCTCACCATTGTTGGAAGTGGCTAGGTTACGGGATTTAGATTTCAGATGATTTATTACGGAGCAAGGGCCCGAAGCCATGCACTCCGTTGCCAATTACCTAATACAGTACACAACACACACTAACACCAACACACTAAACACACCAAAAAATGCCTACAAAATACTACTGCCTCCGTAGGTAACTACTTCCCCAAATATCAAATGTCCCGATTGGACGCCTTACAAAAAGCCACAAGCGCACGAAAGCGACCAAGACCATTAGCAGCATACGGGGAACCCCAAGAGCCAGTTGAAGATCTCCCCGAAAATCAAAATGGCCTAGGAGCGCCTGCCGCTCAGTCTGCAAATCAGGACACTCAAAGAGAAAATGAGAGACAGTTTCCTCCTGCCCGCAGCCACAAGTTGGAGTAGCCACCCAACCAAGACGGTACGCGTGACCTCTCAACGGTGTATGACCGGTGCGTAATCTGGAAATCAAACCAGCATTCCCTACCGGTAAACGAGCCAGAAGAAGAGGCACCTGAACAGTCGGGTGAATGCCGTGGAGCACTCGTCCCGTAGTACCAGACGCCCACTCGTCTTGCCAGCTGGAACGCTGCCACGCAACAATGACTGGACGCAGATCGCGTGGGATGCAAGGAACCTTTATCCGATTAATCCTTTGCTCATAGCCCCGTCGAGCAAGCTCATCAGCAGTCTCGTTACCAAAGAGACCACTATGGGCCCGAACCCATCGTATTCCAACTAGTGCAACACGGCTGACCTGAAAGAGCTTCCAACACACTTCATAGACCAGAGGATGACTCAAAACTAACATCGTTATGCTCCGTTGCAAGAACTTAACACATGATGACGAGTCCGAGCATACCACAAAATGTCGTAACGAAAGATCCATGGCAACGTCAAGGGCCACAGAGATGGCTGCCAACTCACAGACAAAAATTGAACCAACCCCATCAAGGTACCAACTAGCACCAACCTTTAAACTGGGAATAAAAACACCAATTCCTCCACTCCAGTTGTCACCATGGAAGGATGCATCACAAAAAACCTCAACCGCATGCCTGTGCTGGTCTAAGTCAAAAACAGAGTCAAGAACCGCACACCACACCCACGGACAAATAGGAATAGAAAAAGCTGGGTGTGGAAAATGTTTCAAAAAGGGGTCCAACAGCAGAGTAGCCCCATATCCAAGAGATCCTAGCCTCTCACGTGTTACAGGGTAGAGAACACAATAATCCAAAATGATTCGACGAATAACGTCCTCATTTCCGCGTTCTAAGTTCCGGAGGCATAGGTTGAGCAGAAGCTCCTTCGCCCGAAGACGTAGCGGGAGCTCTCCAACCTCAATAAGGAGTGCATTAATTGGAGTAGATGGAAGACAGCGCGTAATAACCCTAAAGCACTCATTAATCCCCACTTGAAGACTGTCAACCTGGCGGTGCCCACAGGCAAGAAAAGGCAAATGGTAGTCCACACAAGCTCTAATGTACACTCTGTAAAAGGAGAGAAGAACAGATCGCTTCGCATTGAACTTCCCACCAGACAGTGCCTTCAGAGATCCTAATCTGCCTCCAACCACTCGCCCCACTGCCGTCACATTACCGACCCAACTCAGTCGAAAGTCAAGGTATCTAACTGACTCCTTTGATGAAATCTGCGTAGCTCCAACTTGCAGCATAACAGTAACTGGAGTTCCCTGAGTGAAAACAATGGCCTGAGTTTTATCAGGAGAGATTAAGTAAGCTTATAGCCTTCTCAATGACAGATTGCATTGACTGCACTATTACATCCACATCATCTCCAGCAAGCCAAACAGCGACGTCGTCTGCATAGACTACAATATTAGTCAGCAAACTCAGCTCAGCAATGACACCATTAATGACAGCAGCGAAGAGAACAGGGCTGAGGCAACTGCCTTGAGGCAGACCCCGCCCTGTAACAAGAACATCTGACCACCACCTGTATTTTTTTTTATCTACTATTAATGTACCTGACCACTTTAACAGGTTTCATCCGTCCACTCAAAAATTTCTACGGGGGTATAGGCCAGGGATAGGACTATTAAGAGACAAAGAGGCCCAGATCCCGTTTGCATGAAAATATTGTGACGTCATCATACTGTGTCTCTTTGTTGTAAACACAGTTCGAATCATTACTTATACAGACAATACCATGATTCATTATGCAGGCAATTCCGTTTGAAAGCGATTCAAACAAACAAAGAAAAAAAAGATTATTGAGATTCCCACTGCGGACACACGAACAATAGTAATAAGAAATAAGAGTGGGAATCTCGGGAATCTGGCGACACACAAACAAACAAATATTACGATCTTATTTATATACATTGCAAGACAACTGGCCTTCACCTCTTCCCTTCCTACCCTACAAGTCTGACAATGCTCGCGGGGAACTTTGTGTCACTGGCAGGTCTAACCTTGATGGTAAGGCAGTCGAGACCTTAACCAGTCTTCCTATTTCCACTCATTTGGCCGTGCTATTTTTAAACGAGTGTTATTTTTAACTTATACCCATGATTTTAAACTTTGATTTTTTGGCACTTTAACAATTCGAGTTGGGTCAGGGGAAGGGTGCGCCACATTTTCTTTACCATTAATTACTCTTCGTCATACCATTCCCCTCCTACGTTTTACCTGCAAGTATTCATGGTTGTCCCACCTTTAGCCTTGCTGTCAGCGACCACCCTCCCCCCCCCCCCACCCTCCCGGGTTCGTGCCAGACCTGCTGCTGCAGCAATACTAATTTTTTCCCACTATTTCACTGATAGTATTTCTCCGTCTTTTACATTAAGAAAAAAAAACTACGCAGCGAAAAATAAAAATATTATTGGATTTTTTCCGTGGATTTTTTTAAGGTTTTTTTCTTCTTTCCGTTTACCAATCAGAATGATGTTCGAAGGAACAACAGCTTTGCTAACAGAATTTTGAGGAATTTATCGGTTAATTTGTTTGGTTCATTTTTTATAATAATATAATATAACATAATATTATATAATAAAAATATAATAATACACTTTAACCATCATAGAAAGATGGTATGGAATACAGACAGGCAATAAGTAAATTAACACCGCTCAAACACAATTTCAAATTACTTTGTTGCTTCAAGAACTGTAAGGGGGATTTTATCAAGGGCTAGTTTAAAGACTCCTACTGAAACTGCACAAACCGCAGCATCAGGAAGCGAATTCCAAGGTTGATCGACCCATATCGCGAAAGTCGTCTTCATACAAGTGTTGAAGGCTGCACTCGCAGCTTGAATGGATGCCCATGAGTAGAATGATAAGTACTAAAGGCAAAAGTACTACCTTCGGCAGTAAAATTTGAGTCATCACTGATTTACTTATTTCCTTCATTGAGCCTATTTCAATACCAAGTGAAAAGTTTCCGTATAAAAACAAAACATTAAATTAAAAAAAAATTATTTGAAACTTTTAACCCGTTTTTAACTCAATTTTAGGTACGTTTCGCTGTTAGCTTAATTTCGACGTAGGTCGTTAGTATCTTGCTATTAGTGTTACCCACCCCTGGCATTTTCGGGAACAGAAGAACCCCCGTGATGTCTCATGCTCACGTCGATTGTGGCATGCAAAAGATCCTGAAATTTCCGATAGGATATGCTTAGCAAAATTGTCCCTCTCCCCTTCTGGTGCTATGGCTAACGCAACGTACTCGTCAAATAACAGCAGTATCTTGCTATTTTGTAAACATACACGTGCTTAATTTAAACTCCAACGCAGGAAGTTCGGTGTCAGTAAAAATAACTGTATTAAGCTACAATCATTTTGCAAGCCCATTTACAATTAATTAATTTGTGCAAGTAATTTTGTGTTTTTCGTTACTTCCTTCCCATTTCTTCCCACAATCTTGCTTGTTGTTTACACACACCAGTATTTCGTCAATCAATGCGTGAATTGTTTAACCTGCTCCCATACCGACGGAGGAAATTTAGACAACACCTGACATATCGATCCTCTCGGGGAGACACCTGTCCGTTATGGGAAAAGATCCGAGCAGTGACAACGCAAAATAGAAATAGGTGAGTTTGGTTGCTGAGTTAACGATACGAATACGACGTCAACACATTTCATTTCTTTCTAGTCGTTGTTTTCACGGAATGCAGGAATTCAAAGAAATTCGTTTTTTTTTACTTACACTTTTTAATCGAGTAGGCTGTTGAATGGATCACCGAGGAGATTTTTTTAATTTCTTGGATTGGGCTGGAGTACTGAGTGGATTGTCGAATTTCGTAGATTGCAAATGGATCAATGCACAATTTAGCTTTATTAATCACAAGAATTGAACCCCGTACGACGCATCTTTAACCCGCACATACGCAGGTTAAATGGGAAAAGTGATCGGGTGGACACATCCGAAGTAAAGTGGATCGTATCAGAGTTAAATGAATCCGGATTCATAGATTCGCTTCACGTCACTTTCAGTCACGTTCAGTAGCATTACTGTATAACAGTAGCATTCATTCATTTGGCTCACTCCACTGGCGTCTATACTCGCTTCACTCAAGAATATTTACTTGTGGCGCTAGTCGATTGTAGACAGACATTGGATGTTATTATTCTGCTTCCATCTGACAGATCTAATTGTGCTCGGCCCAAATGACCTTTTACGTGACGCAGTTCGTTATCCATTTTCATTAATGATCAGTTATTAATATAACTAACTATCTATACCAAGGTAGAATATATAGGTAATGCCACTCTTTCTCCGACAGCACTAAACATTTGGATGAAACTAGTACCTGCTTTCAATGATTTACCTCCAGAGGGTGCTGTCGTCAAATAACAGGAAGCTTAAAGCATCGTGGGGGATTGAAATTATTTAGCGTCACTAAACAAAGTGATTACAATAATAATACAAAATATAACCATAAGTCCGATTAGGACATTAAAATAATTTTAAGAAAGATCACTACTGGCTGAACAAGTTTTTTTTTTTTTAAATCTAACATTCAATTTTAAAACGGGTTGTCATTACGAGTGAGCTAAGTATAATGCAAGGATTTGTGCTCCGAGAAGCGTGTTGATCGGCGTTTCAGGCTGAAGCTTCTTCCGTGGTTAACGTTTATCGTAACGAACTACATACGGTTTGACTCGAACACAGATTAAGTTCGTAAACTTCGGATATTGCCCATTCACGAGTATTCCGCCAATTTCGGCAGTATTGTCGCTATTACCATGGTTACCATTACCGTTACCATTACGGTTTTCATTATTGCCTTCGTTTTCTTTCTAGTTCTATATGGTCGACAATACCCCCACGTGGCCGACGTAATTTGCTTGCCCACCAAGTGTTCGTTTCATAGCCTCGCCAGTTTCATTTACCACTGCTGAATAAGAAGAAGTTTAGTTTTCTGTTTTAGTGCCATGGGAATAGGCGTTGTCTTTTCGATTTACCTGCTTACCCTTTTGACATTGGTACGAATCAGCAGTACCAACCAGAAAAACATTACCAAGTGAGTATAAACATCCACACTTTTTCTTTAAGTACAGTTTTGAATCGATAACTTGAATGCTGGGTTTATCTTACTAACACCTTGCATATACCGACGTCCCTTATTCTTCGCCTGAAAATGCTTAGCCTATTTTTTTTTTGAAAAAAAATTACTTCGTACTATCATATTAGTTCAGCACGAAACGTAACATCTGGTAGCTCAGAGAAAGACGTTCACGTGAGTTAGCCGAATCAAAACCAAACAAGCCATTTCTAATTTTTAATGATTCACGGCATTAATTAAAAGTAATATTTTTTAATGCCGTGAATAGATTCTATATGACTTATACGTATAAGCCTCAGCCTGAATGTCCTTGATAAACGTCAAACTTTAAAATCCTAGTTTGCCCCTGAATTGCCAGAGATAAACTAAATTCGGTATATGGGGACGTGTTTCGCTGCTTTAAAAATGTGGGTGACAACAATCTAATCTTTTGGCTTCCACAGCATGGCATTGTTGTATTTGTTGGGACTCGTTGCCCTCACTAGTACAGCTGTTGAGCAGCAAAATCATGCACAGAGAGCTATAAACATGAAATTTGGTACACAATTTGTTCTTAGCATTACAAATAGCTAGGAACGCCCTTGAGTCCCCTGCCAGGGCCCCCCATTCCCCTTTTCTGTACACCCCCACACCTTTGTGCCCCCACACACTTTCCCTCCGTGAGGCAGATGAACAATAAATTCTAGCTTGAATTGTGGCTCATAAGTCATTCTTACCAGTACACATCTAAACAGCCATAGAATACCCATGAAATGTCCCCCAAGGCCCCCAGCACCCCTGAATCACTTCCCTGAAGCCTGACCAACAAATTCTTGAAATTCGAGCTAAAAGAATGAAACTTAAGACGCAAATTGTTCTTAGCAGTACAAATTGAACTATACCTATGGAATCCCGTGAAATAACACCCCAAGCACCACCTATTGTGCTGCCTCCATGAGGCTGACTAACAAACAATTTCTTAGCTGTGAGTTTGCCGCGCTCCCAGCCGAAGCCATGGCACTAAAAGGAGAGATGGACATTTTTGCTAGGTAATTCCAATCGGAAATTTCTAGGGTCTTTTACATGCAACAATCGACATGAGCACGAGGCATCACAGGGTCCTTCTCTCTCAGAAAACACCAGGGGTGGCTAAGGTCAGGATCGAATCCAGAACCTATTGCACATGAAATAGTCGTTCTAACCATTAGGCTACATTGCCCCCAACAAATTCTTAGCAGTAGAATTCGTACCAGCCATGGATTCTTCATGCAATACCACAAAAGCCCCCCAGAACTCAACTCCACTCTGTGCTCTCTCCATGAGGTATCGGTGATCAATAAATTCCTGTTGATCGTACTAAATCATGCATTGTGGTATGCAAGTTACTCTTAGCAGTACAATCGAAGTAGCTATGAATCCCACGAGATACCCCCTTCGCCCCAACCTGGTCCCTTCAATGTGGCTTAACACCAACAAATTCTAGTCCGATTTGCACTGTTAGAATGAGTCGTACGTGTGAATAAGACCTAGGGGCTTCTGAATGTTTTTAATATATAACTCCAGATTCTAGTTTTGCTCTTCTTCTTGTTGGGGAAATTTTGCTCTCAACCTAAAGATCTAACCAATGAACCGATTTTCAATTTTGTATAGCTAAAAATGTAGGCATTAGTATGAAAAAGCCAAGACGCACAAAGATAAATGCAAAAATAACCAGTAATATTTCGATGTTAGGCTACAGTAATATCTTCATCAGACAAAAACAACATATATATATATATATATATATCGACAGGTCGCGTAGTTATGAAAGCTTGCAGTTGGTTAGGGTCGTTGCGCTTGTGTAGTTTCTCTTCCGTGTCTTGTGGATTTGAATGTCTATTATGGAGCACATATGATCTGTCAAACTCAGTAAGGCTGAGTGGTTGGGTTTGGGTTCTGAACAAATTCTTAGCGTTATCGGTAGGGAGTTTTTGAAGTGGTTATGATTTACCGGAGTCTTTTCG
>JAHWFP010090367.1:952-11064 GCA_023313725.1 Lithobius niger
AAGAAAACACTTTACATTTGGAGTTCACTAGTTTAAGCTTTTGACAAATTTGGCAAAAACACTTGGTTTGAATTTACAGTAGAAATTCACATTAATACAAGAACAACGAAGTTGATTCTTAAACACTTAATTTGGACAAAAAAAAGCATTTTTATCTTGGGTTCCTATCCAGGAATACCCAGCAAGCTGAACCGCGTCCGCTAAGTTACAACTATATTTGACAACTGTAGTTTTCAAGTCGTCCCACAGTTATTTTTCCTCACGAGGATCAAACCGTCCCTTTGTTTACATTAAAGAATGAACAAAGTAAGAAACTGGCTTTTTAGAAAGTGATGCCTACTCCAACATTATGGTGGTAAAGACCAGCAATGCCGATAAGGCTTACCAACCATAAAGACTCCAAGCTAGAGGTTAATTTAATTTAGACCATGACTTTAGAATTGGGGGGTCCTAAAGATAAACTTCTAAAGTTAAACTAGTTACTTACAACCACTACCATTTTGCTCGGCATGGCAATCCCGGACGTGACATCTCCACTCCCGACCGGCGTGACCCTTCTAGCTTGAGAGATCTGTGAGCTGTGCTAACGATTGCGTTCTGGGGCTGGGGTTTTATACACATAACCGGAAGTTCGCGCGAACGGGCAGGAGAGCTGGGGGGTCTGATTGGCTAAGGGCCAGGAGAACAATGAAAAGAGGGAGGAGAAGTCGGTATGGCAAAGGGTTTTGGTGCAGAGCCGTTTGAAGGAGTAGGGAATGGTTAGAGATCGGCTAAATTGAGTTTTCAACTCATGAACTTTGGGAAAAGGCCTTTGCATTGGGAAATTGATTATGGATTGATTATTTACAAATGCACATCGTGAATTGGCTCTGGTTTAAGCTTAGTACTTTGGTTTGGGTAATACATAAAGTATTACTATTAAATTTTACAAGCTTTAACTGAAAACTGCAGCGTTATACACCACAACTAGTTTGGCAGGGGAGGGGGGCAAAAAAGGTGGATTCGAAGTTTTTAAACACAGTTTGACTTTCGGATTGCATGGAAAACAGATCTTTTATAAATATCTTTTGGTTTTTAATAGCAGAACAAGCTAGTAGTAACAGTCGGATGGGTCAGTCGGGTGTTGTAGAGAATTATAGCAAAACATATATACACAAAAATGTGTGTCCGTGATTGCCGATGTCTTTGTACTTTGGACTAATGGTAGCGTTTTGGAGGCAAAAGATTATTATTAATAAAGCATAAAAAGAATAAATAGATTAGCTTAGAGAATGCTATAACGCATGTAAGTTTAAGTAGAATAAATAACTCCAAAGTTAAAGGACAGGTGACGATCGCTGTGGAAATTTTTTATAAAGGTTGCAGCTGTTCAACACAATAAAAAATAATCACACTTACAAAGTTATCTGTACATTTAAGTATGAGGTTAAGTACCTTCGCAGAGGAAGCCCCTCCTATTTAACACTAAGCTAATGTCTTTGGGATTTTTGCCCTAAAATAAACTCAATAAAAATAGGAAATACAAATTACAAGTTTTAATAATGGCGGCCATGATGAAGGAGCGCTGTGTTGGTTTTGGAGGGTTTTTCAAATGACAATATGGAGAGTTCAGGAGGGATTTCTTGAAGTTTGGCTTCCTGAAGACTTGGGTAATGTGCCAGGCCATTAAAGGGTTCCAAGATGGGCCGTTTCTGTCCATTATATAAAATATGGCTGATGGTCAAAGACCGAGGTCTTTTTGGCGTTTGAAGCGCTCAATAAAAAAAAATGTTCCACGAGTTTTTTGATCTTTGGAGGTCACGTATCCTCTCCAATCGTTTTTCGGCAAGCCGACATTACAACCCTGCATGAACTATATATATTTACTTTTATAAAGGATAGAGGAAAACGAGCCAAACAGCAAAAATCGGACACTAGAAATAATGTAATGTAGTAAGTCACCTTTATGCAGTTACGTTGCGTCGGAGTGGCATAACCCGGATTCGAACTGGCAACCCAGTTTGTCCCCAGATCATTGACGTAGAGCCTGTATCACCACGGCCACTGTACTACGTTATTGCCTGTGCAAGATTTTCGCTGTTTGACTTGTTTTCTTCTTTAATTTACAATGATTTGTTTATATTTACATATATATATATATATATATATAGAGCCTACTTTTTTCGTATAGGGCATGCCGGAATTCTTTGTTTCAGTCGGCAATATTCAGTAATCAAGGTTTTATTTTAGATTGGCGATATACCATCAACATCCTGCACTAGATCACTGACCACAGGTACAGGATATCGATGAGATTATTTTTGATTTTAAAAAAGCATTTGAATCGGTGATCCATGAAAAGTTAAAACTAAAACTTAAAATCCTGGGATATGACGGCAAGCTCCTGGATTAGACTACTTTCCTTAATAAACGAACACAACGTGTACTTTTGGGTAAGATTGAGTCAATTCTGGGATAGATTTAGTGGAACGTCTTTGGACTGACTCCAATTTGTCAATATGCTTGAGCAAGTTAGGGGACCAGACAGAACTTGCTTACTCTAAAATTGGTCTTACATAGACCTTAAATGCCCATAGTTTGGTTTTAGCACAACTTGAGGTGAAAACCCGCCTTACCAGCCTCAAACGACGATTTGATTGGGCTGCTAGGTAGTTACAATGCATGGTTGAATCTAAGTCCCTGTCAAACCAAATATTGTACTGAGTCGACATGAGGTATAGGCACCCCTTGTGAGGTAAATTTAAAGTCGATTTCTCTTACCAATATGCAAACACTTACATTTAGCGATTAATATCGGTAAATGCTATTGATCAGCCCAATTGCCCATTGCCCATGAAACATTGCAGGGAAGTACTGACATGGTCGGCAATTGGGCTGATCAATAGCATTTACCGATATTAATCGCTAAATGTAAGTGTTTGCATATTGGTACGAGAAATCGACTTTAAATTTACCTCACAAGGGGTGCCTATACCTCACGTCGACTCAGTACAATATTTGGTTTGACAGGGACTTAGGTTCAACCATGCATTGTAACTACCTAGCAGCCCAATCAAATCGTCGTTTGGGGCTGGTAAGGCGGGTTTTCACCTCAAGTTGTGCTAAAACCAAACTATGGGCATTTAAGGTCTATGTAAGACCAATTTTAGAGTAAGCAAGTTCTGTCTGGTCCCCTAACTTGATCAAGCATATTGACAAATTGGAGTCAGTCCAAAGACGTTCCACTAAATCTATCCCAGAATTGAGCCTTACAGTTTACGTCTGAAGAAACTTAATATAGACTCCCTTGAGCTACGCAGAGTGAAGACCGACCTGATTCTAACTTTTAAAATCTTAAGAGGACTTTTGTCTCTCGGTCTCCCGTTGTTTGAACTGAGTAGGATAACTTGGACTAGAGGACACAATCTTAAACTTGTTGTGCCCAAATTGAGATTGGCCTGTCGATCAAGTATCTTGGGAGTGAGGGTGGTTCGTGCTTGGACTGCTCTGCCAAATGACCTAATTAATTTGCAATATGTAAATTTTTTCAGAAGATCTCTTCATAATGTAGACTTAACTTGCTTTCTCCTGCTCCGATATCATTCCCTTTTTTGTTTACGCTGACTATTAGTGATCACTGATCCTTGTCTAACCCGTTGCTTCGCAACGAAATTTATTTATTTATTTATTTATTATTTATTTACCGGGTCTACCCCCCCCCCCCCCCCGCCCGTACAAAAAAAACCGCTGTAAAAAAGCCAGTTTTGTCCAGTTTCTGTGTTGCTGTTTTAGTTTGCAGTTAGGTAAAGTTAGGTCAGTTGCCTTAGCTCTAATTTCACCAAGCAGGGAAAGGAAACGTATTTTTTTGTCTGTTGCTTCCTTTCCTTGGCTTTTTTTCGCCGGTTTTTTTTTGTCTCTTCTTTTGCAGGCATTTTTTCCGCAATTCTTTTTCAGGATGCCTCCTCTCCTGCGTATATTTTTAGGCACTTTACGTGACGTTGGACAAATTTGTTAACATTGAAAAAAAGTGAAATCGTTATAGAAATAAAGGACTGTATGCATGGAAAAAAAAGATCCTTCTGATAGTACGTCAAATGAGTACTGTGCATTCCCCAGGTTCCATGTTAACTTGCTTTGTTGATGAATTTTATTGGTTATTTATTTTTAAAAAAATCTTTTTAGTAGCATTATGTTATAAGTACCGTACCGAGTATCTGCCTCACACATCACGATAAAACTATTTTTAAGTTGTTTTTTTTTATATATTGAGAAAATGTATTGTTATGGGAAAGCGTGTAACATTAAAAAAAAAGGGACTGATTTATTGCGCTATTAACAATAATCGATTTTGTATCCAAATGTTACTTTGTTATATTTATTGGAACGAAGCGAGCGAAGCTCCTCTATGACAGGGGTTCAATGCAAACTTATTTGTGGCAGCATCACGCCAAAACTGTTGGGCAGATTGCTTTCAAATTTTGTACGTGGCTCCAGAGGATGTAGGACACATAGGCACCGTACAATTAGGTGGCACCCAAATTTAGACACTGGACAAATAGGCACTCGGACAAATACGCATCCGGACATATTATATGTATAGACACCGGACAAATAGGCACCGATTTTTTTTTCTTTTTTTCATTGGGATGGATTGCCATCAATTCTGTATTGAGTGTGTGCTTTAAATCTGGGACACTTTTTCGTGTCGCACCGTTGAGGAGTGGGGGAAGTTTTGCATTTTCTTTCGACATTTTTTGTGGTGAATTAATTTTCCAAATTACGCTGCCGCGCTTGCTGCGGCTAACACATAACATCACAGATGCTAGTGTAATCAAAATGTCAACATATCTTCAGCAGTTTTGAACACTACGACTTACGAACATTTCATAGCAAACCTTTCCGCGGGGGCGGGCCCCCCCCCCAACTTGAAGGAATCCAGGAAAAAAGGTCCGTGGAAAAAAGTCCGTGGAACATCAAATAGGACGAGTAAGCACTGACAAATGTTGGCTTATTTGATCAGATTCAAGGTTAAGTAAATGTATAGGCCTATACATATATAGTGTGAACACAAAAGATTACTCTGATTTTAAAAACAAGGGACTTTGGCAATGGGACTCCAGGAAAGGGGATCTTGGCAAAGTCCCCACCAGGACTGCTGGCCAAGGTAGCTTGAGAGGCTACCATGCTCCTTCAGCGGCTCTGTGAACCATTCTGGCTAATTCTGGAAATTTTTTCGGCCCCTACGGTGATCGGAGGTTTCCCGGATCGAATCCCGGAGTTGGCACTTCCCTTTACCAGATATTTCTGTTTCTCTAAAAAAGTCTGGTAATGTTCAAAATTGAGCCGGTTCATTCAGCCATACAAGCATAAATTACCTCGGCATGAATTACCTCAAAATAAATCAATTAAAAAAAAATTAATGCCCATATTAATTAATGTGGAAATGTGGACCAATGCTGTTTGAACTGTCTTTTCTCGTGGGGGGGGGGGGGGAGGGGGAAGGGAGGATGGAACACGTAACTAATTTGGTAAGCAAATATGTGTATTGCCGATTATTTTGCCTCAAACGTTATTCTTGATGATGGCAATCCTATCAATCCTTGTCACCAGCTTCCAGATCGTTCAATCTCATGTCCGCAGGCATCCTTCACTGAGGATTTGGTCTTTCAGGCTTTAAAAAAACTTAAACCAAGTAAATCTTGCGGTCCTGTTGGGTTCTCTGCCTTCCAGTTCCGGGAATTGGCGGGGGAGATTTGCGTTCCCCTCTCCAGGCTTTTTTCGTGCTCCTACATCGAGGGACGACTACCAGAGGCTTGGTGCTCAGCAAACATCATTCCTGTTTATAAGAAGGGCTCCTCTTGTGATCCTATGACCTACAGGCCAATAGCTCTGCCATGTGTTGCATGCAAGGTCATGGAATCCATGTTAAGGGACATAATTATTCCCTTCTTCGAAAGGTTCAGTGTTATTACTCAGGACCAGTTTGGTTTTCTCCCGTCCAGATCTTCTACCCATCAACTGCTCGCTGTCCTTGACAGGTGGACCAGTGCCCTCGATGTGGGAGTTCCATCCGACACCATTTATTTTGATTTTAAAAAAGCCTTTGAATCGGTTGTGCATCGAAAGCTGCTCCTTAAGATTAGTGGCTGTGGTATTGCTGGTGAACTTAAGTGTTGGCTTGCTACCTTTTTGGCGAACCGCACGCAGAGGGTGATTGTTGAAAATTCAGTATCTTCCTGGGTTCAGGTACCATGTGGTGTCCCTCAGGGGTCTGTTTTGGGACCCCTACTTTTCTTAATTTACATCAATGATCTGCAATTTCCAGCAGACGATTGTTTTGGGTTTAAGTTTGCGGATGATCTGAAGATTGGAGCTGAATTGCTCTCCCCGTCATGCTCCCCTATCCTGGAATCCCAGATCCTCCATGTTGTGGAATGGTCCCTTGTATGGCAACTCCCACTTTCGGCTTTGAAGTGCTCTACGTTTCATGTTGGAAATCATAATAAATGCTGTCAGTATTTTCTTGACCAGGTACCTCTTCCTTCATCTTCTGAAGTGTGTGATCTTGGACATTGGTTTTCTGGCAATCTTAAAGCATCCCTCCATTGGAGGAAAATCTGCGCTTCTGCCTATTCTAGGTCAGCCATTGTGCATTGCTGTTTTATATCTGGTGATGTTCAAACTAAGATATGGACATTCAAGGTTTTCGTGCGCCCTATTCTTGAATACGCAACCCCGGTCTGGTCCCCTTTCTTGATTGGAGATATTGATCTCATTGAGAAAACTCAGCGCAGGTTTACAAAAAGCTTGCCTGGATTTAGGGACCTGGAGTATGGCGAGCGCCTGAAAAAATCAGGTCTGGAGCTGCTGGAGCTCCGTAGGCTGAGGTTCTACCTCATATTGGTTTACAAAATCCTAAGGGGCCTCATCAAGGTTGACCTCCCTTTTTTTGATCCTGCGCCCCGATTAATGCAGACCCGTGGACATAATTGGAAATTGGCTTGCCCCATTACACATTTAGACTGCCGTCAAAACTTTTTCTCTGTCCGGGTGGTCCCAATTTGGAACAGCCTTAGTAAGGATACTGTCGGTTCTGCTTCCCTAGGCGGGTTTTGCCGACTCCTCTGGAAAGGACATCTTGACATTTTTCTGAAGCGCCCAGTATAGCCACTCCAGTGGTAAATCTTTGCCAAACTTTTTGCAGGAACAGTGTTAGTGGGTCCACTTCCCCTTCTGTCACCCTTCCACTTCGTGGTAAATATTATATTAGTATTATATTAGTATATTAGTATTTGCCACATATACAGTATATTTACCCTCCGCTCAGCTCTGGTTCATATCACTCCTTTGAGAGGCCGGGTTTCGCCAAAGATTTTGTTTCCCGGTTGCAGTTATAATGCCCCTGACTAGGGTTTTCTTCGTATTAGAGCTACCCATGTACTAGGTAACTCGGTAGGGAGAGTTCAGACGTAATGGCCAATGATATCTCACTTTAAAAAAAAAACTTTTACGACTTTAATTAACCTTGAATCTGATTGAATCTGATTGAATCTGAATCTAAATTTAGAAGTTATAAGCCAAAATTCATCAGTGCTTAAATCGTTCTATTTAACTTTGCCACGGACCTTTTTCCCTCGGATCTTTTTTCTTGACCTTTTTTTCCATGGACTTTCTTTCCACGGACCGTTTTTCCCCTCTGACTTTTTTATCTGGACATTTTTACCGGACCCTTTTCCACGGACCTTTTTTTGCGGACCTTTTTTACTGGACCTCTTTTCTCGGACCTTTTTTCTGCACGAACCTTTTTTGCGTGAACCTTTTTTTTCGAACCTTTTTTCCGCCCACCATTTGGAGGCAATCCATCCCAATTTTCAAAAATATTTTAACTTGGTGCTTATTTGTCCGGTGTGTATATGACCCGGTGCCTATTTGTCCAGTGCCTAAATTGGGGTGCCTATATGTGTCCACAGCCTGATTGTCCGGTGCCTATGTATTCGCGTACCACGTCCAGACGAGGTTTACCCAGGGCCAGGCCGGTGCACGGAAAAAAAAGCCTGGAAAAAAAAGCTGCTGAAAAAAAACCTCGGAAAAAAAAGCTGATGGAAAAAAAAGCCGATGGGGAAAAAGCTCCATAAAAAAAGCCCCGGAAAAAGAGCTTAGGGAAAAAAACCGATGGAAAAAACCTGCAGACAAAAAGCCGCAGAAATAAAACCGATAGGGGAAAAAATTGAAAGACAAATATGGTGTAAAATCATCAACAAACACTGCCTAAACTTAGTTGCGTATGCATTCATTATTCATTAGCTGATTGCTGCACGATCAAAGTTACCTTATAATTACCTTAGGAATCCTTTACAGGAAAACTAGGAAGTCACAAGTTTCCTCCCAAATTATTTTACTGGGGAGAAAAAATCGTCTTCTGTAAGAGAAAATTCGTAAAATCACGAAGTTTATACCAAAATTGAAATAAAAGGGTGGGGGGGGGGGGAGGAGGATAATAAGCGCTGGGAATCATACATTTTCTACAAATTTCGTAACTGGGGAAGGAGGAGGTGGAGTACTGAATTTGATCGACTATGGATAATTAAAAAAAAAATTTTCTTTTATTTTTTTTTTTGAGAGTTCGATATTTCCGGCATAAGCTTTGGTACTTTTTTCCAGAGTGTGTTGTTCTCCCCACCTCCCCTCCCATACCACAAACAAAAAAAAACATAAGGTGTATAAAAAACGAGGACTTTTTAAATAAATATTGGCAAGAGCGAATAAATCGTACGTAATAAGTGAACCTTGCCGTTATGTAATTCCTGGTCTTGGTCAGCACAACTGCAATTAACCTTGCTTAATAGCATGCCAGACGTGCTGTTAGTATTTCCAGCAAAGGTCATTGTTCATTGTTACGCACATACATATTTAAAGGTAGAATTTTTGTAAAATATTCACCAGATTTTTGTCGTGTTTTTTCCCTATCGGCTTTTTTCCGCGACTTTTTTTTCCAAGGCTTTTTTTTCCATCAGCTTTTTTTCCGAAGCCTTTTTTTCTGGGGCTTTTTTTTTCCATCGGCTTATTTTCTGGGGCTTTTTATTTCCATCAGCTTTTTTTTCCAGGCTTTTTTTCCGGAGCTTTTTTTTCCGGGATTTTTTTTCCGAGGCTTTTCCTAGAATCGCCGGGCCGATACCCCCAGTTTAACGTAAATAGGGCGTAAAAATCAAGATTTTGTTTAACATCACTTCGCTATTTTTCTTAAAAGTGATTTGCTTCTTTACACCCCACAACATTTCCCCTTTCCTTCATTATTTAGCCACACGTTGACTTCCGTAATGTATTTCCTTTCAAGGGATTAAGAGGGAGTGCAACTCCTTCGGTTATCTCAATTCTGTCTACTAGATGGCGCTAGGGTCTACAACGTATTTCAGTTACGATCGTATTTCCACTTTTTCTCAGTTATTTTCCAATGGAATAGTGTCATTCTTGTTTCTAATGAAAGAATCGTCTTGTCTAGCGAAGTGTGGAGGCAAAATTATCTAAAATATATTTTTATACTTTGGAGCATTTTAAGGTTGGCTGATTGAAATATAAATAAAAACTGTAAACGTGATTTCCATCCGATATCTAAGAATTAAATCCTTTTCCTCATTAAAAAAGTGTTACTGATTTAAAATTAAACAACAAAGTACCATAATATGCAGGTGTTGTTTGAAAAAATCGTACTTACTCTAATCGGATTCGAACGCAGAACAGGTATTACATCTGACGAGGCATGTTGACAAAGAAGGGCTGGATAAGAGTGCCAACGCTCGTCAGATCCGTGCGTTCGGAAATCTGAGCCAAATGACGTTTCATAGATGTATGGCATGCTATCGACGTAAAACTGTGGCATAATAATTCATTGATAAATTTTGCAGCCAAATACCCATCTTTGCCGTTCTTGGATTGCATTAGTTGCCCAAAAGAGTGGGAAACTAGAAAGTAATAATATGTTTATGTTCTTGTACCGTGAAACCTGAATAAAAACAAAACCTTGTTCAAAAATGATTTATAAAGGCATAAAATGCCACAAAAAATTCCAAAATGCAGTTCCGTGTATTTATTACTTATAATGTATTATTTGTTTCCAGCTGGGGAAGTATGTACCC
>JAHWFP010090369.1:0-12630 GCA_023313725.1 Lithobius niger
TTTTACTACTAACTAGTTTTACTTCTTGGCACTGATCAGTTGTTGGCCACGTAACCAGACGGCTTCGATCCCGGACTCTGAGGGGCTACGCAACCATCGTGACTCTTTCTCCTCTACATTAGCGTATCAACTGAGCTAACATGACGGAGATCGGCGCCGGGACAATTCCAACTGCGTAGGTGGAAACGACAGCCTTGTCAATCCCCTTCCCCTTTTGGGGGGCAAATTCGTTTGCTTCCCACAGCAACCATTATTTATTTGCCATTAATTTCACATTTCTATTAAATGAATGCGGTAATAGACAACAAATTAAATGTATTATAAATAACAACACGAATAAAAAACAAAGTGCAACAGTCTTTTTAAACATTGCTACAATATTGTTGCCATTTCACGCTCTTTCCAAAATTTGCTATTATTTTGGAAAAAAATAGCTTCTAGCAGTGAGCAAACGACGGCAGAATAAATAGCTACTTGCAGCGAGAATTCAAAATCCAACATGGCGTCAATTTCGGGGTTATCGAATAGAAGACAGTCCATCGGATGCCGACATTTAGAAATCTGTCCGTCATCTTGTACTGCAGTAAAAATTGTTTTCTAGTCGTCATAAATTGACGCTGTCATGCTGTACGCATCGTACGTCGTGTCACGAGGCGTGAGGAGGGGATATGCGTCCGCGTTGTTGCCATGGGTACTACGTATACACAACTTGAAAGCCACATTCTCCGGTAAAGGTGAAGCAGCCAGCATATTTAGCATTAACCAAGTAAAAGCTAGTAAGCGAGAAAATTGTCGTTGCGTAAACCAGCTCTTAGTTTGGTGAATGATAGACTATGCTAGCGTTTTGCGAATTTCATTTGTTTTGCAGCGATATTTTGCTTGCAGAATTTTGATTGGGCTAGGGCGTTCTTTAGCAATCAATATTTATTGGTGCGTACTATGAAATTAGCGAGAATGTGTGACATTTCGACAAATTCTCGCGTCGGCTTAGAGAAATTCCTTTGTTAGCGATAGTGTTTGGGATTTTATGAATGAACTTGCCTTGGAGAAGTGGGTCACGTGATCGCGCCGAGTGGGAAACCCCAGGTCGATCGATAGTGCAGTGTTAGTTAGTGATGTAAGTTGGCGAGTGGATTTCTGGGTTGCAAGAAAACTGTCGGACGAGGAATTTGATTCCAATTATGAACTCGCTGATGACACTGTGTTAGCTGCAGATCCGAGAATTATGAGAATTCACCTTTGCCTAGATTAGATAGGAGTGCTGGTCTGTCGCTAGGAGTAACTCCAAATGAACACGCGATGTCTCACAAGACCAACGAGAGCAGCACGAGACTTTCGGTTGGCGACGCGAGATTTCCTGTGGGGCTCGGTGCGATGGGTCAACCATCTACGAGTGCCAGCAACATGAATTCTATGGTGTCGGTTAAGGATTTGTCAACGCAGTTGAGAAGTGAAGTATAATATGATCGATACAAAACTGGAAGATTTTGTAAAACGTTTGCTGTGCAAATACAAGAGGAAATGCAGGCGCAAATGATGTTGTTCGCATCGATTTTGTCTGTGATTAGTGGCTCACCGTCCACCACATTAAATTCGTGTGCTGCAAATAAAACGAGTGCTGTGAAAGATGCTGCAAGTATTATTACAGCTGCGAATAGTGCTGGTAATAATGTTACTGTTGCAAACGGTGCTGTGAATAGTGTTCTTGCGTAGTGTGTTGCTACTACCGTTGATATGTCGTCGAATTGTACTGCTACTAGTACTGTGAATTTAATTGCTTCCAGTGCTGTGATTTCGAATTCTCTGATTGTCACCACAACTAACGCTAGTAACTCAAATACAGCCGCATCGTCGTTATTATCTACAAGTGGGCTACCATTGTGAACTACCATTGTGAACACTAATAATGCTGCTGCGGGTAGTATTTGTAGTGTATTCCCTTTTGTTACACCTAGTTTGCCTGCTATTAGTGCTAGTGTTGGTTTTCCAAGTGTTGTTTCTAGTTCTACTAATGTCACAACAACTGTTGCTGGTGGGACTGTGTCTCAATTTTCTGCTGTCAGCGCTGGTGTGTCGAGTTGTCCACAACCAACTGATTGGGTTAAGTCGTTTAGTATGATTAATCTACAACCACGTGTTTTGCAACCTGATGTAAAACTGCATGCTTGATTGGAGCAGATGGATACCTATATCAATAGCAAAAAGGTATCCGGAAATGAGATGTGCACACTTCTACACACTGTTTTGACGGGTAAATACATGGCATAATGGACAACACACCCGAATCAAAGCCAAATTTGGACTCAAATCCGTGCAAGCTATAAACGTCAACATATCAGAGTAAAGCCTGATGCTGACTACCTCATTGTGAATTCGAAGATGCATTAACGAGAGGATCAGTCTTCCCATGACTTTATGACAGCTGTACAGGTCAAGTGTTTGAGCTAAACACCGATTCCTGAGGAAGCTCAAGTGAAGATGATTTAGCGTATTCCTGCCTGACGTTCGCAACAAACTGGTTGCAGTGAAGCCAAAATTATTTCAAACTCAGTGTGATGCAGTTTCCGACTTACCAGATTGGCATTTGTTTCCCGAACATCACAACACAGAATCGAATGCAAACTCTGTCGTGCATCATGGACAGCAATTTGATGCAAGTGTTGTCCAAAATTGTAAACACGTGCCTGTTGCTAATATCATGCATTTTTTTTCAGGTGGTACATTTTTGCCTATGAATTTGCATTCTTCTTTTTTTCAGCACGGGCTGGTAGCGAGTGGTTTGCCTAGTATTTAGCAAAGTATGGTTACGAGTGGTATGCCAAATATAAATGTGAATTTGTAAGCTGTTGGTAACCAGTGCCACAGTACAGTAGGCCAGTTAAATGCTAGTAGTCTTGGTGTGGCATGTAACACACACAATTTTAGGCAAAGTTGTAAACCAATTTGTAATGGTAATTTTGATATTGTCAGTTTTTCAAAAAAACATGAATGCAAAATGGTATAGTCAGTGGCAATACTGGTTACACTCGGTCAAACCAACAGGATGCTAGTGCTGTACAGGGTAACTCAGTTGGTTGCCACGGTAATGAGCTTGTTTTAACTGATGCAAATGTACAAAACAGTAGGCCTATGTTGACGAATCCTGCTCAACGCAACCAAGGTGGTACTGGTGATTTTGTTTTTCCAGCACAAGCTAGTGGTGTTACAGTGAACCAAGGTAATGTTACGAGTAGTAATTTCGTTGCAGATCCTGTGCAGGCGAGTGGTATTATGGCTGCTGCTTCTGATTTGGGCGGAGCAGCTGTAGTCACAAACACCTCTCAGAAGGTTCAGGGGGGTCCTCTCAAGAATTTTAGGCTACCTCGTAGCGAGTTTCTTGGAAATGTAGAAAGTAATACTTGTCACGTGCTGGCCACCTTGCTAAAATTGTCCCGCAGGTGTTAGTCCTCGTTAGCCTGGTTTTGAAGTAACTGAATATTTCGAAAAGGGATCTCGATATTTCTATAAGGAATATTTGCATGTCGCAGTTGCATGTCTCGCAGCTTGCTGCAGCTTTTGTTTCCTCAATTAGAGTTGATTCCTTGGCCTAGTGACAAAACAACCACTGGGGGCTATCAAGTTGTTTGTGTTGTGAATGGAAAACACACTTTGTTTGAGTTTGTCGTGTTCGAAGAATTGGGTGACAATTGTTTTCTTGGATTGGACTATTGGGAGAAGTCGGGTTTCATCCCTGACATTGCTAATCATCGTGCTTGATTCTTTGACAAGACTGCTGGTTCCCATTCTGATACGTTTCCACTTATTGGTTGGAACAAAGGTGACGCAGAGAGCAAGAAAGTACCTTTTGTGGTGGATTGGTCCCTCATCGTTGCCTACTGATGACAACTCGTTCAACGTCATGATGGTTGAACAGTTTTTGGAATTTGATTCTCTCTTTGACAAGAACTCTGATCTTTTTCCAGGGAAAGCTGGTTGCACAACGCTTCGTCAACATGCGATCAAGTTCAACGGCGAACCGAAACCTTTCGTCGTCAAGTATAATAGTCAGCAACCTGCCATGAGAAGAGAGATGTCGGCTATGATTGATCAACTGCTTCAGGAAGACAATATAGAGCCCTCAGTGAGCGAGTGGGGTTCCTTATTCTTCATGAAGAGGAAGAAATAAGGCAGCTTTTGTCTAGTATTTGAATACAGGGAGTTGAACAGTCAGACCAGGACCGACTCGTACCAGATGCCCAGGACGGAAGAAATGCACGAGTTGCTGGCAAGGAAGAACTATGTATCTGTTCTCGATGGAGAATCAGGTTTCCACCAAGTACCAATCAGTGAAGCCTCACGGGATTACACTAGTTGTGTCTGCAATCGCAGCATTTATCATTGGAAGGTGATGCCGTTTGGTTTGAAGAATTCCAGCGCAGCCCTCGGTGATCTCATTGGCACCATTTGTGTTTTGTATGTTGATGACATCATAGTGGCTACCGCTATGTAGCAAGACCATCTGAAGGCCATTGAGAAGGTCTTCGCCAGGCTGCGTCAACATGGTTTCACGTTGAAGAGGTCTAAATGCAACTTTAGCTTGCCTACACGAAAGTGCTGGGTATCACCATCAGTGGGAAAGGTGTACATCTTCGGGGTCACATACTGCAGCCATTGAGCAGTACCCTGCCCAACAATACCGAAGGCATTGCAGACAGTTTTGGGTTTACCCAACTATTTCCTGAAGTTTGTGAAGTATTATGCTGTCATAGTGAAGCCGATGACAAATTTCCTACACAAGGACGTGAAGTTCATCTGGCCTGAGAAATGTTCTGAGAAAGCCTTCGTCGGAGTCAAAGCCAGAATTCGAAGTCGGAGTGTTTGCAGCTGCCGGACTATTCCTTGCCATTCCAAGTTAAATCGGAAGAGTTGGACGTAGGCATTGGTGCAATTTTGTTGCAGGTGAAGGATGGGAAGACCAGAATTGTGGAGTTCTACAGCCGTGCACTCAGCGATAGAGAATCTAGGTTCTGCACTTTTGAGAAGGAGGCGCTTGCCACAGTGTCAGCAGTGGAGTGCTGGAGACATTACCTAGTGGGTACAAAGGTCACGCTTATCATGGACTGTCAAGCGTTAAAGTGGGCTTTGACAAATGTCAAGAACAACGGCAAGACAGCGTGCTGGGCTTTGAAATTGCAGATGTTTGATTATGATGTTGTCCTCCAACCGGGAACAGCAAATGTTGTCGCATATGCATTGTCAAGAACACTGTTACCGCTTTTCCAGATAAGGATGCAACCTCGGGTTCCTCTTCACAGCAAGGAGCAGCTACGTCAGCCTCAACATGAAGTCCAGCGATTGCCAGGATCTACAACTTGCTGTCGTTACCGAAGTCAGGCAAGGGTCATTCTACTGCTAAGCAAGTGGCCTATGCAGTTGAGAACTTCGTTGTCTATGATGGGTTGGTGTATTATGTTGACACAACTGGGTCTGACCATTGAAGAGTAACTGATTAACTGTGTGGCTACGTGCCTACTTCGCTTCGTCATACCATGTTGCATGGTCAGCATGATCTGCCCGAATCTGGTCATCTGGGTATTCACAAGACGTTGAATAGGCTGCGTGCAATAGCCTACTGGCCTGGAATGTTTAGAGAAGTATGTGAAGAAGAAGTATGCGTGGTCGTCTCATGCTTCTCAAGTAGCAAAGCCTTCACAGCAGCCCAAGAAAGGTGCTATGCTTCCTGTTATGCCAATAGCGCCACTCAGTCATGTTGGAATTGACTTTGTTTGTCCTTTGCCAGCTACGACTCAAAGGAATAAGTATGTGCTCTCGATTGTGGACTATTTTACTAAGTGGGTGTGGTTTATTCTGATGAGATTCTGCACGGCAAGAGCAGCGGCAACACAGCTGTTCAAGCATGTCATTCAGTGGAGAGGTCCACCACAAGTTTTGATATCTGACAATGGTCCTGCCTTTATATCGAACTTGTTGACAATGCTGGCAGAGAAGTGTGGCATCGAGCTCCACATGATTTGTGCCTACCATCCACAAAGTAATGCTACCGAACGTGAGTCGTACATTGAAGAACTGTCTCCGTGCCTTCGTTCATGACAAGCACAGTTCCTGGAGACCTCTGCTTACAGACCTAGAAGTAGCGCTGCGGACAACACCGCACGCAAGCACTGGGACCACTCCATTCTACGTGATGTTTGGGTCTGATCCATGGAACGAAGCCAAGCTTGTCTGCTTACCAGCCCATCCTGCAGGAAAGTCTCAGGAAGAGTACGTCGCGAACCAAGAGCATTTTCTTCAACAGGCGAGAAATATCACGTATGCTCAATTTGCTGAAGCCGCGTGGACTGCAAAGAAGTATTATGATGGCAGTCGCAGGGAGTTTGAGTTGAAACCCAGTAATTTGGTGAAGATCAAGGCACACATCCAGTCGTCAGAAGGGTGTGATGAAAAGCTTTCTGGTTTGTACTCGGCACCGTACTGCATCCGGAGGAAGAAGCCCAAGTTGAAGTATGTGGTACAGG
This sequence comes from Lithobius niger, assembly GCA_023313725.1. Taxonomy (NCBI): domain Eukaryota; kingdom Metazoa; phylum Arthropoda; class Chilopoda; order Lithobiomorpha; family Lithobiidae; genus Lithobius; species Lithobius niger. The sequence goes on from JAHWFP010090369.1 coordinate 6,516, forward strand.
CTATTGATGATCTTCAGTATGTTCGGACTGCCAATGTTGTAACTATCAAATACTATTACAATCCCACGTCCATGGAGTGCTACGAACAGGAGTCAGGTGGTGAAGATTCTGATCAGAAGATTGAACCCTTCGGAAAGGATGCTCCAGCTCTCGTAAGGTCGAGACCCAAATTCACTCATAAACACACCTCTCTCATTAGAGCAAGCTCCGAAGTTGCCCCTAAAGACACCGCTCTCGTAAGATCGAGCCCCGAAGTCGCTCTCAAAGACACATCTCTCGTTAGAGCGAGCCCCAAAATTACTCCCATCATGTCAGCATCTGAGGTTGAACACAGCCGTCGTTATGAACAAGAGCGCTACATGGCGGCAGTGGTGCATGGTGACAAAAGAGTCGTGGATGTTTCCTCGACAGATCCTGCTGACAATGCACAGGGTGGAGTAAAATATACTATGCAACGTACTCCTGACATCCCAGGACTCACCAGCTACAGTCTTGGATCTCTCGTGAAATTTCGTCAGTAACTGTCGCAAGACCCCAACGCATTGAAGAAGTGTGGTCAGATACCTGTTTTCATTGGTCCGTATAGAGTTGTCGAGAGAAAAATGCAGTTCATCTATGGCGTTCGACGTGTTTACCACCCTGAGGATGAGAGGGAAGCTCATCTGTTTGACTATGCTTGACTCATATTGGTGCTCTGACATAACTTGTGAGAAACCGCTGATATACCCAGTTCCTCTAGAGAACTACGTCCTCCCCAGCCTAAGTGATAAACTGTCCATCACTGAGGTGACATCCAACAACAAACTGTCCATTGTGAGTGATGTGAGTGCGAATGATTCATGTGACGAATTGTCCATCAAAGGGTAGAGTGCTGGTGCTTCTGATAACAAACTGTCCGTTATAAGTGGTCATGCAAATGTTGTGTTTGGCAAACTGTCCGTCGTTGAACAACAGGTCCCAGTGCTTCGTCCCATTCGTTCTTCTGATAACGAGGTATCCGATTATGAATCTGTACAGTACAGTGGGGGAGTCAGCCCTCCCACCCCTACTTGCCTAAAGCGTACCTTAAAACGCCCCACGACATTTCTGTGCACTAGGAAGGTAGTCCCTTATAAGATTTTAGTCCCAGAACTCCATAACGAAGCTATGTCTGGAATGTCATATTGCGTCACTCCATCTTTCTAATTTAGGTGTTTTCAACAGACATTTGAGAAGCAATGCATTAGTCCATCTACGTTTGAACGTTCTCTAACGTTCCATACTTAAAAAAGTGGCCCTATTTCACGGTCATTGACAAAGTGAGGTATCCAAATGATCCGGCACACTGTAACGGTGTTCGCAGGGTTGATGACCTTACAAGTGTGCCCCAACTACCGTAATATTGGCTTCCAGAATTGTTGCCTTTGTACTAGTATTCGCACAAACCTTTTCATACACATTCTTAATTCGTAAAGGACCTAATGCCACTACGTTTCTCAATTTAGTTACTGGCACTAAGCTCTCGTAGATGTGTTCCGTCTGATATGGATGTCCTCCACTTGCACCGAAAAACTCCAGTGGCCACCATGTACTCTTAAAACTCCTGTAGCCATTCCCACGTTCGTAGGTCCACCAATGCCTAACCTCTAGTTTGCAAGAAGCACTGTCTCTGTTTCCGCATCGTTCTCTTCCCCTCTACGAGTCACATTTTTACAATTTGTAATTTGATGCCAGTCAGTATGCTATCGGGTCATTTTCCCAAATCATGCTTCAGTCGGGCAACTTGCTATTGAACCATTCTAACATATATTATAAAGGACGTATATCATGATTTATTGCTTGTATTTATTTACTATTTTATTATTTAGTAACCGCCAGCCCTTCAGTGTCAGGATACACTGTGCAAGAATTACGTTTTTCTTCCATTAGCATATAGAGCAATGAACGAGATTCGATCTGACGTCCTGTGGGCTCTGAGGCCAAGATCCTTACCTCTCGGCTCTGCTTTACCTGTTTTCCTCAGCTTCCTAAGGAACCCACTGGAAAGCTCCCTTTTTTCCTTGGACTTAGTTTGTTAACGCGTGTTTACGAGCGTACGTTTCTAGCACTCTATAGGAGTCACACCTATTATAACTAACTTGTTTTGTTTTTTTTAAACTTTAAATGAAAAAACTCACCATGGTAATTCGATGTTAACAAGAAGCAGATGACAAGAAAGCTGAAGACGGCCATGTCGGTCAACCAATCTTTCTCTGCTACCTGCGTATCACCTGAAAGTGGAAGACGTTGTTTAATAAATGTGTCATTCCCTGCAAAAACGTGTAGTAAATAAGACAGAAGAGGGCGTAGTAAATCAGCAAGAATAGGTTGATAATGTTTCTCGGTTTCTTTTTGGTCTTTGGGAGAAAGTGCAACCTTCTAGTCCGAAGCTAATAAAGAACTGGAGAGTAACAAAAATCCAAAAAAGTTCTTGGGAAAACGAGAGAAAAACGTGGCATTTCGATAGGATAAAACTTTCCATCTCTGTGTGTGGGGGAATGGCAAGCATGAAGGCGAGAATTTTATTTGGGAGTTCTTAAAATTACCAGTTTTGTGTTGAGAACTGGAAATAAACATAATCACTTGCCTCCAAAAACATTTACGGTTCTGCTTTCAAACTGTTAGCTGTTAACTGTCAGCATGACGAATTTTTAGTTTCAACGCATAACTTTACCACCATATTAGGACTAGAAGTTAATTTAATAGTTTCGTTCACCCAGAAAATCAGAGCCACCAGGTCCCTTATCGAATCCGGCCTCAGCCACCCCTGGCATTTTTTGGAAGAGAATGGCCCTGTGACGTCTCATGCTCATGACGATTGTGGTGAGTAAAAGATCCTAGGAATTTCCGATGGGATTTACCAAGCAAAATTGTTCATCTATACTTCTGGCACTATGGTTAATGCTAGGCGTGGGGCGTGCTTCAAACAACAATAGTTGTCTTATCGTTGCTTCAGTTCTAGTGTTTGATATTATGGTAACAAAAATTTGCTAGTTTCACGGAGACGAGAATTAAGTTTCTGTAAGTTCCAATAAATACAGGGATCTCACATGTTCAAAATACACCAACAGAACGAAAAGCCAAGTTGGTTCAATTATTGATAAATGAACGATGATGCAAATCTATTTCCGTTGTCTTTTGGACTTACATGTCAGACTGCCTGAGCGGGAATTGAACCCTCGATCTTTGAGACCCAAGATCGAATTATTTTAGCAGTAGGGTTTTGGCCTTTAGTCTTGAAGATCGCGTGTTTAATTCCTGCTCAGGCAGTCTAACATTTATGTTCAACAACCGCCAGAAATAGGTATGCATCTGTATTTATTGAAAAACAAATATCAAAAGTTCGAAAAGATTCAGGGTGTACCAAAAGTTCTAAATAAAAGAGGAGGGGGCATGCCAAAAGTTACATAAATTGCAATTCACCTGAATTAAAAATATTACAGGAGTCCAAGAAAATTCAGGGTGCGCCAATTGTTCCCAAAAAACAATCCAGGGTTGACCAAAAGTTGTAAAGTTCATGGTATCTCCTGAGTCCAAAAATATGGAAAAAACTACTTATTACCCATCAAATATCACCAGAACAAATATTAAGGTTTTAAAATACCAGACTGTGATATGCCTATACATCTTTACTAAAATCCTAATTTTAGTTTAGTAGTTACTTAACCAGATGCCTTACCAGTGTTCGGACATAAGTAGGTGTATGACTAGCAGTCAATGCACAATACACCAAATCTTTAATGAATCAATCAAGATTTTTCCCATCACAGACAGTAAAAGAAAACGTTGTGAATTCTGAGTATTTTACACGTATCTTCTATCTATCTTCAAGGTATCTATCTATCTTATATCTATATGCATAATAGCCTTAGTTGGGATGAGAAGCATACAGTAATATTGGGATGTGAGGGACTATAACGAAAGAAGGCGAGCATATTCGTTCTTGTCATGGTAGCAAAGCAAAAGGGCGAACGGATGTATCATGTAATAATCAGTAACAGACGAAATATTGCTTCAAATATGGTGGCTATCACAGCCGAGTTGAATAGTTTCTATTCAATTCAGTTTATTTATGGAAGCCTTGACCCATGGTCGCATGCTCCATACAAATTTGGTTGACCATCAATCACTGCATGAACGATTCTTGGCAGCTTACCGCTCTTGGAATCGAACTAGAGAAATGAGTAATTCAGCCACACTGAGAATAAGGCACCCTCCACTGAAAACGCTATTTATTTACCTAAGGAGTACAAACACCATGGGATCCAAGGGAGGGGGCACAATGTAAGTGGTAGGGGACTATTCAGAGGTAAGAAGGGGAAACGGGGGTAGCGGAATCTGCCCTCACAATGGGGAATGTGGTGGGGGCGATGCACGGGGTTCGAGGAGAAATAGTGCGAGGTGGCGGTTGACAACAGTTTTCATTTTTTGATGCCCAGTAAAGCATTTCGCGGATGCATGCAGAAAAAAAACCACACGCCAGTGTACAGCTAGTATATATACAGTATGTCCCAGAAGTCCCGTACCAGTCAAATAAATCCTTAAGACTTGGATATGGGTTGCTGATAATAGCATACTCGTATAGGAAGTCACCTATGGCGAATCCGATGATGCCATCCAAAATTACCTTGGAGGCCGTATTCAAGGTCATCCAATTTGTATTTCCTAACCTACGTAACATAGGGACATAAAGTAAATTAGAAAGTTGTGGAGGATCGTGCTACTTGAACAACACAGGAAGCAGAACAGAGCTCGCATGGAAAACAAGGAAGATATTGGAGAAAGAAGTTGGGTGGTGCAGAGAAGCCATCCATGGGGCAGCAGGAAATACAGAAATAGCTAAACCATCAACCTAAACAGTAACAAGGACAGAATTCTTGCCTGGTTTTGGTAATACTGTAAAATAAACGCCAGCGGCAGATTTAAGGCAAAAGAACCGGATGGGCAAGCCCTTAAAGGTTTTTTTGCAAATCTTTTTTCCCCCCTTTATTTCCATTTAACCACTAGTCGGCTTTTCCATGCTTGAGTATCCATTCTCTGCATTTACCAAACGTAAATGCACGAGTTTCCATGCATTTACCTATGTGCATTTACCAGAATTTAAACCATGGTTCATATTAGTTGAATTTGGGACTCGTACTTTTGAAGTCATGGTGTTAAGTTAATATGAGGGGGAGGGGGATAGATTATGTTGACTTGTCTGTTTCTTACTAGCCTACCCTCAATTACACAGTCACTGTACGCCGTATTTTCCCACGCAAAGTGTGCTAATTAATACGTCCTGACATCGGCCTAATTGGCACATCCGTCGTATTAATTTTGCCAGGGGAGGATTTAATGGGTGCGTGAGGGGGGGGATGAAGAGGGGAGAAAGGGCCTTCTACCTAAAAGGACCTTATCCGTAAAAGAAAACCTCAAAATTGTTTAAATTATCGCCTCTGGCGATATATCTGGGGGCTCTGGGGTAAAAGCGGGAGGTAAACAGCCAAAAAAAGCCATTAAATTTTCGTGACAAAACAGTGCCTTTCAGGGATTGCCCACCCGGCCCTTCTGCCATAAATCTTCCTCTGGCATTTATTTTACAGTATTACCAAAACCAGGGAAGAATGCTATGTTTGTTACTGTTTCATTTGATGGTTCAGCTATGTCTGTATTTCTTGCTGCCCCGTGGATAGCCTCTCTGCACTACCCAAATTCTTTCTATATCTTTCTTGTTTTGCATGTGATTTTTGTTCTGCTTCCTGTAGTGTACAAGTAGCATGATCCCCCACAACTTTCTAATTTACTTTATCCCCCTATCTTGCGTAGGTTACGAGATACAAATTGGATGACCTTGAATACGACCTCCAAGGTCATTTTGGGTGGCATCATCGAATTCGCCATAGGTGACTTCCTGTACGAGTATGCTATTATCAGCAAACCATATACAAGTCATAAGGATTTATTTAACTGGTACGGTTCTTCTGGGACATACTATATATATCTAGATATATAATAGGCAGCAGGCGGCCAAATCACCGGCCATGCCACTCCGTCGTACAATCAAGTATCCCACCCTGTAGTGCCATCTGTTAACGGGATTCGCCTTCAAATTCGG
>JAHWFP010090370.1:3127-14346 GCA_023313725.1 Lithobius niger
TAAAGGCTATATTTGTTCTGTAACTGCTATTTTTGCCGCGTCGTTTCTTTTTATTTCCCGTCAAAAAATCGGTGCGGGAGGGCCCGAGAACCAACTTTTCTTTTTTTAATGGCCTAAACTAGATTTATTTACTTTCTGTTTGCTAAAGTGTAAGAACGGGTAGTCTAGCCATCCTGTCAAAGGAGAAATTCACCTTTAGAATCAGAATCATTGGCCAGTGGGGTAGCCAAGGAACTGGACCAAACCATCTCAGAATCATTAAGTTTTGCACCTAAACTTGTGCTCATTCGATAAGGAGTGCTCTGGTGGTGCCCTGGAGTCTTCAACACTGACAATCTAGGGAAAGATAAAACAATACATATTAAAAATACATGTGCTTTAGGCTATGTTCTGTCCTTTTTTTCAAAATTAACCACCAACCCAAACTTTTCGTCGTGCCTTATTGGGCTCCAAAATTCAAGTTCACTGTTGCTGCCAGGAGGCAGTTGACCCTCATGACTTGTATCTGCAAAAAATAATAGTTTATTAGGTTTAAAAGGCTGAAGGTTTGTCCAACTTCTACTGAATGAAAACTAATTATTTATGCGGTGGTAGATGCCTTTTAGCTGTGGCTTGGTGCTGTTTTCATTCTCTTTCCTCCAAGCCATGTACTCACATCACTACTCGGACGAACCTCGAAATAATCTGAGGTAGTTCCAGGGCTCGAAAAAAGTCGCGGCAGTCACGGCAATTGCCGTCAGTGGGCTTTGATCTTCCGTGAGAATCACTGATGCTCGCGGTAAACTTTGCTTTGAGCAATCAAACACGTTAAATAGCTTTTTTTTTACTCTGAATGACCAAAATCCATCGCGCTCAAAACAAAAGATACTCTAAGAAATAAATAAAAACGCAGTTCCGATTTCTTTTCCTGCAACTGGTAAGTGGAGTCTATTTTTATTATTTAGTTCCCTCCCCACTCCCTCTTTCCCTCACCAAAGGTAGAGTCCGTCAACGTTGAGAGCAGCCATACTCCCCTGCACCAAGCAGAATGAACTCGTCTAGCCAAGCAATGCTTTTAAGGCCAGCAGGCAGCAGACCAGCAGCATTCATTCACACGATCACGGCCGCATTTTGGACAGCGTTGTTGTCGGAAAACGTGTTGTTTTGAACACTGAAATCGTTGCAGAAACAAAGCTCAAATAATTTTTATTTTTATTTAAAATGTAATGCTAAGTAGCTAAATAAAAATAAATAGGCATTTATTTTTTTTAAATAAACAATAGTTGTTTTGCGCTATAGCTACTGTTCGTCGTTGTGCATAGTTTAGAATAAAATTTAAACAGTAACTGTATGGTATTTTTTATCTCATTTCACATTTGCTGCGAGGTAGGAAATTTTTGCCTTCAGCTGACAGTTGCTCGCAGCAAAGATTGCCGCAGGTTTCAATTTATTTCTAGGCCTGAATATACTATTACCCCTTGTACATGTTCACGTGTAACTTGACGCGCTTAGACGCGAACGCAGAAAAGAAAACTGGTTTCTCCCCTATCGCTTACTCATGATACATTGCGAATCGGCAGCGCGTTGGAGTTGGCGCAGTCTCAACTTGTCCGCGTGAGCAGCGCGCCAGGACGGTTTCTACGGCCTCCAGCTACTACGAAACTGGGTATTCAATAGAGGGATTTGTAAATAGGTCAAGTTGGTCGGTCATTCTCACCTCTTTTTAAGCGTGATGAGGGACACACCAGCGCTGCTTTTTCTGTGTCTGCTTGTACGAGCGTCAAGTTACGCGTGTTCATGTACAAGGGGTTATTAATCGCAACTTGCCCTCACATTAACATTTCAGTAAAAATGTGAGTTTTCCAAGTAATTTACGGTGTCAATACACACATAATATTATGTACACGACTGGTAATAAAATTAAAAAGTGAGCATTAGCTTACCTTGCAAATCAATTCCACTCTTCTCAGAATCAGTTATGGTGGTGAGTAACCCAGCTTGAGTAAATACTGTTCCAGCCAATGGTTTTGTTGGCGCTTTGAAACGTGATTCACATTCGCCAAAAGACTTCGTTGGCCTTCTTTCTGTTTGGGTTTTATTTGAAGCATGTTCAAACCAGTTTGGATCCTGCTCTCCAAGATCTAATACAAACAAAAATACTTCAATGTTCAACATATGGGAAACTTAATTATTTATTTAATTACACAAGTTACGCAGCCTAAGCTTTTGGACCACAGCACAGTGCAGAGAGGGAAAAAAAAAACGGAATACATACATACAGTGGTTAGTACGTAAGACAACAAAAATTACAGTTGCTCAGCATAGAGTAGTTAAGGCATGCCAGATGCATAACATGGCACACTCTTCACTAGGGGTGGCACGATAATCGATAATATCGCTATACAAATTTTCGTAGATTATTGTATGGCATTTTTTCGGACTTGTCGAATTATAGAGCAAACTGGCGAGCATTATACACATGTTAAAAGGGAGTGCAACACCTTTGGTTATCTCAATTCCGACTACTAGATGGTGCTAGCGTCTACAACGTATTTCAGTTACGATTTTAGTTTCACTTTTTCTCCGTTATTTTCCAACATAATAGTACCAATCTTATTTCTAACGAAAGAGAATCGACTTGACTGGCAAAGTGTGGAGGCAAAATTATCTAAAATACATTTTGCACTTTGGAGCCATATTTTAAGGTTGGCTGATTGAAAATGAAATGCAAACTGTAAACGTGATTTTCATCCGATATCAAGGAATTAAATCCTTTTCCTCATTAAAAAGTGTGACCGATTTCAACTTAAACACCAAAATACCATACTATGCAGGTGTCGCTTGAAAAAATCGTACCAACCGTACTCTAATCGAATGCAAACGAAGAACAGGTGTTAAATCTGACGACGCATGTTCACAAAGAAGGTGGATATCAGTTCCAACACTTGTCAGATCCGTGTGTTCGAAAATCTGAGCCAAATGACGTTTCAAACGCGATTGACGTGAATCTGTCCTGAGTAGTGTAGTTACATGTTGCTGTGCTTCCGAATATTGACTTAGATTACGCTCCATTACTGCCAATACTTCACCCAAACTAATATACATCAACAACTTATAAAAAAAATATATCTGGAATTTGTTTGTAACATAGGTGTAACATAGGAACGAAAAAGTGAGTACGAGGCAGGAAGTACTACAAATCAAAAAGGGGAGTGTAGTAGTGACATATCAACTGCACAATACCGCGGCTCTTTTTGCGTGAGCGGCTTTCGCGATCCTTTTTACACGATATAGTTTTGTTTGTCCATTTTCCCTTCACCTTTTTATTTTCGCTCTCAGTTTTCCTGCGATATTTTGCTCTGTATTTCATTCTCTCACTGGTTTCAGGGACCAGTCAATATTTTCGAATGGGGAGGGGGGGGGGGGGGAAGGAAGGAATCAATGCGTGATCGGTGTATAGCCGTTTCGCTGAATTTTAATCAGTGTCGTAATTCCCGTTTCGCCAAATCCTGTTTTAACGAATATTTATTTTCAAATATGTGCCTCGCTCGCGCTGCTGCGCTTGCTGCGGCTAAACGTAACATCAGAAACCGCTGCTAATTACAAATTCCTTCCAGTTAGGAATGGTTCTTTAACTTCTGCCAATATTAAATTTGAAAAGAATATTTTGATTTTGCGAAATGGGATTCGGCAAATTGGGAATTCCCGTTCTGCCAAAACCCGTTTTAATGAATATTTATTTTCAAATTATGTGCCTCGCTCGTATTGCTGCAGCTAAACATACCATCAGAAACCGCAGCAAATTACAAATTCCTTCCACTTAGGAATGCTTCTTTAACTTCTGCAATATTAAATTTCTATAGAATATTTTGATTTTGCGAAGTGGGACTCAGTAAAACGGGAATTCCCTTTTCGCCGAATTTTAATCAGGGCTGAACTTTCGGTGAAGTGAGAAGACCCGTATGTTCCACAAAGTTTCGATGCCTCGCTCCCCGATCCAAGGCCCCCCATTTGCTCTTCCCCACATTCAAGTGAAAAAAGCAGCCCTCAACCCTCCCGCCAGCCCTACAAACCGTAAACCCTTCGTATATCAAGGAACGTATCAGTATCTATAACCTCAATAAGGCTTATTGGCAATAATACAATGTCAGTAGGCCTATTGAAGTGGGCATGCCAGAAATCTTATCATCTACCTGAAATTTGAAAATCAGGTTTTGTTGTTTTGGGTTGCGAGATAAAACAAAACAATGCAAAAACACGGCCCCTACAAAGAATATCCAAACCCACACAAAAATGAAGATTCGCTGACCTCGCATTAAGACCGAAAACCCAACAGGTCGAAATGAGCGAACATCCATCCGATAGTAAATGTGTGCACCCGTCACAGAATTTTACCTATCAGATGGAAATTTCTCCCAACAGATAAAGGTTTTATTTTCCCATCAGATAGCCTAGAATTGTTTTTCTATTTGATAAAAAAAAAAGTTTTGGATATCCAGTCCATAGAGGCTCAATCACAAAGTTGGAGCATGTTTTTTTTTATGTTTGCATGTTTTGTTCTGTCTGGTGCAACTAGTATTTTGTGCCGAGGACTGTGAACCAGTCCGTTACATGGCTGAACGGCAAAGGAAGTCCAGGAAAATACAACCAAATAAAGAAATGGAGAGGATATAAATTCCAAAGAAAAAAATCCAACGGACGAAAGTAACCCAAGGAAGATCTTTATTTTTAACTTGCTATATTATTAGTAAGGTAAACCTGTATTCGATGCAGTGGTTCGAAAATAAAACAAAATACAAAGAAGGAAATTTGCGCACAGCGTGGCTCTCCACAGTTCTGACTACATACTGTCAGACGTTTTTCTTCGTGTATTCCGGAAGTGAGTTTTTTCGGCAGTTCTGATTGGGGAGACTTTATGAAGTTTATCGTTCTCGCACGAAGTCCCGCGCCCCCCCCCGTGTGCACTTTCAGGGTACCAGACGGAGGGAAGCGTCCGCTGGCAACGCCTGTGGAAGGGAAGCGTCCGCTGTACCCGTACTTGCCTACGAGCATCCACTCTAGCCACCGTACGTTCTTTTTATGGCAATGGTTTAAAAGTTTGGTTATATAATAACATATTTCGCATCTAAAGTGCACAGGACAGGGAAGGACACCAAAGTGTCACTAACACCCAGCCTGAATTAACAAAAAGGTGAAAAGGCCTGGTGGCTAACGGCATATGACAAGTTAAAAAAAAGGGTTAAAAAAAAAAAGGGTTAAAAAAAAAAAAAAAAAAAAGCAGAATCTACCAGAGTATGGTATTGTCAGAATGACCGTCTTGAATATCCTCTTGGATATCCTTTACATTGCATTACAATTTTAAAATCATTACCATTATGCGGGAAACAAATCCCGTGACAAATACAATTTCAGTTTTATACCAGAAATCGACTTTATTCTTGATTTCGAAGGGTGTGTGGTGTGGATCGATTTGCTTTTCGATCATTTTCTCCATCAGTTATAAAATTATGAAGTTTTAGAAAGCTAATCGCTCCATGCAGGCGGAGGTTATTTGACTGGCTACCCTCCTCTTCGATTTGTAGAATATCCCTCCTCATTCGTTTTTCTTTCTATTCCGAAGTAGATTAACAAATTTTTGTATTTGTTGATACGTGTTTAGTTTTGGTAAAGTACAATTATTACTGTACTATTATTACTATCACAATTATCCTGCAGTTTTGGTCACAATATAATGACAGTCGTAAAAACATCTGGGGGAAAAAGGCCTGTAGGAAAAAGAAATACGGTATGCCATGGAGTTGAGTTGTGTCCTATGGGTACGCTAAAAGAAGCGCTTACGAAACGAGAACAAAACAAACCTAAGCCTCGGACAGAGAGAAGTCGGGGGGAGGGGGGTGCTCCGCTGTCAACCGTAGCCGTGGTATAGCATTCGCTTCTGCTTTTTTTATATTAGGCTACTCTGCAGCACGTTTTAAATGTTCTTAGTAACTAATAATGAAAGGCATTCAAATAACATTGGGGAAATTCCCTTTATGGAGAAAGCAAAATTCCCACCAGATTGAATAAAAGTCAGGAATAAATAAATATAAATAAATATCGGAATTGCGCTCAGATAGATAACATTTCCGTTAGAGCGAAGAAATACGCTAAGATGAAAAAATAAAACATTCCCGTCGGTAGTATTTCCAAGTCGGATGGGTCGTGCGTTATTTTCTACTGCATCTGTTGGGATTTCGATGTGACGTGCCTGAACCAAAAGTTACGGCAATATTCAGCAGAGGGGCAATTACGGAAGCAAAAAAAAAGGGGGGGGGGGAATTATTGGGAAGTGGAACTGACGGTGGATTAGTGCACAAGCAAATTTCGTATGTTCGCGCGCACGCAACTACGATGAACCGTGCATGGAGCGCACAGGACCGTCCGCATGTCAAGAAATCCACCGCGTGACTTCGTTTTTAAGCACTTCGTGAAGTCTTTGTCTATACTTCGTGTCTGTCATTGTTAAGACCTGTTCATAATCAGCTGAATCCTGTTTGTTAATTTCACTGTAGAATTACGTTTACGAATGTATAAAGAATACACTATACTAAATTACATGATAATTAACGTTTAAAGTACAAAGTTTGTATTTTAACTTGTGAAGTTTTTTTTAATACGCGGTTGTTAGTTATTTTGATGAAAAATAAAAACATTGCTGACAAGTATGAAACACCCACTGAAGGGGCAGATTTTCATCTAGCTTTCTGTAATCCTAAAGCGTATGACGCAAGCAATCGTGAAACTCCGGGCCTGGGCTCATTTTGCATGTGCGCTAGATGCACGGCTTCATCTCCCTGTGCACTGGAAACACGGTGCGCTAGTACACGACACCGGACTGACAAACTATGGAGTCAGAGGGGAAGGGGGGAAGGACGTACTTCCCCAGCATGAAACAAATAATACATTATAGGTAATGAACACAGAACTGCATTTTAGATTTGCAGGGCTTGCTTGCAACTGCCGTCAGTCCAATCATAATGAAACACGAAAAAAAGAGACAAATCCCAACACAATTTCTGAGGACATGAGACTAATCCTTGGAAAGCGACATGTTTTTTTTAACCTAGTATTTTCTTGCGGCATTTTCTGCCTTTGTAAATCATTTTTGAACAAGGTTGTGTTTTCATCCATGTTTCATGGCACAAGAACATAAACATACTATTACTTTTTAGTTTCCCCACTCTTTCAGGCAACTAATGTACCCAAGAAAGGGAAAGATAGGTTTTCGGCTGCAAAATTAGTCAATGAATTACGCCACAGATTTACGTAGATAGCATTCCATACATTATATGAAACGTCATTTGGCTACAATTTCCGAACGCACGGATCTGACGAGCGTTGGAACTGACATACAAGCCTCGTCACATTTAACACCCGTTCTTCGTTCGAATCCCATTGGAGTAGGTAAAAAGTTTTCAAACAACACCTGCATATTATGGTATTTTGGCATTTAATTTGAAATCAGTCATACTTTTTTTAATGAGGAAAAGAATTGCATTAGTAGATATCGGATAAAATCACGTTTACAGTTTTTATTTATCTTTCAATTAGCCAACCTCAAAATATTGCTCCAAAGTGCAAAAATATATTTTAGATAATTTTGCCTCCACACTTCGCCAGACAAGTCGATTCTTTTTCATTAGAAACAAGATTGGCACTATTACGCTGGAAATTAACTGAGAAACAGTAGAACTAAGATCGTTACTGAAATACGTTGTAGACGCTAGCATCATCTAGTAGTCAGAATTGAGATAACGAAAGGTGTTGCACTCCCTCTTATATTACTGGTGCTGTTCATCTTTGTTGAAGTTTGCAGTGAAATCCGCTTGTGGTTCGAATAATGATGCAGTCTATTTTTTTTTTACTTTTACCAAAAATTTATAAAGTACCCCTACAAATTCTTGCTTGTAGGCCAAGAGGCTGACTATAGGTTCAGCCAAGGTTATTTTTTTTAATTAATCAAATTAAAGTGGTTATTCCAACCTCAAAATTTGTTTTATCGAGATATTATCGATTATAGCTATAATTTAAAAATCTCTTATCAGAATAACAATTTTTTGCATCATACCACTCTTCACACCACGAAATATTAGTCACAGCCAAGAAGATTTCATGATGTCAAGACCCACAGGGCAGGTCTTCTCCTCTACACCCGGTACTAGTCCATGTATAACATTTAAAAATAAGTAGTGAAGTAACCAATGAAGCAATGCGCTTCAGTAGAAAATTCCAACGAAAAGTCAAAAAGCCCAATTTTCAGGGGGGGGATGGGTTGTGATTTTTTTTTCCATTTAACATTTGAACTAAAACTCCGTGATATAAACTGTTTTTTTGTGTGTTTTTGTCCGATTATATCCACCCAAAACGAAAACTGATATAAGAGAAGCAGCTAAGTTTCCAAAAAGGGTCGGCATTTGAAAGTAGTGATATCACTCAACCAAGGAAAGGCCGCCAAGGTTAATCCTATTAGCCAAGTTAATCGCACCTACTAATAGTTCGAAGGTTATATGAAAACTAGAAGATTGCAGCTAGTGGTAGCAATCTTCAAGTTTTCATTTAACATCCAAAGTTTTATTCGGTGCGACTAACTTGGCTAATAGGATTAACCTTGGCGGCCTTTCCCTGGTTGAATGATATCATTAACACTACTTGCAAAGGCTTTTTGGAAACTGGTGGGTTCTCTTATAGGCCTACCAGTTTTGGTTTTGTGTGGATATCACAACTTTCATAGGCCTGTGAATGTACAAAGAATCCCATGGTCTAATCGTCACCTCTACCTTTTTTTGTCTTGAGGTATATTATGTCTATAAATTTTCTCTTTCATAATTTTCACACTTGTCATTGCCAGCCCAAATAAATTAATAATAAGCATAAGGCCAAACAAAAAAAAAATTGTTTGGTTTGCGTTACGCAGTTAAAAAAAAATAGGGTCGGTCGGAAAAATTTTTTTTTTACACTTTTTTTGTTACTAAATCAGAAAGTCTTTACTTCAAAAATTTAAAAATGTCACATGGCTTACTTTGAAAATTCGAGTCCATGTTTACGTTTTGTACGCTTAGATTTCAAAGTAAAGGATATTTACCGTTCCAATATCCTTGCAAATTTTCGATAGTCAGGTTTTCTGGAGTTGGAGGGGCTCAGAACGGTTGTCTTCATCAGGCTACCACATCACCGCTTACTTCGTCGAGAACATTCGTCTGCTGCTATCGTCTGTTGGAATGCGGCGCGAGGCCATAGCCTCCGTAACTTGCAGGCAGTGCACCACTTCTCCCGTAGCAACTTATTAAACTGTCCTCTCAGCAGGAACTGAATGTTTGGGTTTGACGGTCTCTGGATATTCATCAGCACAGCCTTCTCTCGGCTGTGGTGTTGAATAGCCAGAGATTATAGGCTTCTCAGATGCACATCATTGTTACAGTTGGACTTGAGGAGTGTCACAGTGCCTTTCCAGTTGATTTGGTGTCTAGTTTCCTTGTGGTGGACTGTAATGCCATTCGTTACAACTTCATTCCTGGTGTCTGCCATGTGCTGCTTGACTCTCGTACGTATACCTTTTCTTGTCTCTCCGACATAGACGGCATCACAATCCCCACATGGAACTCGGTAAACGCCTTCACGGGTGTTTTTAATGTGCTTCAGGGCTTCATCGTCTTGCTCACTGGCTTCACTTCTTTTTCTTGTTATGGCATCAAGAAAGGCATGCTTTTTCATCAGGTGATCCTTCAGGCCATTTGCGTTTTTGACGTACGATGTAAAACCATTTTTCCTAAGAGCACCTTGAACTTTGTCTGTGATGCCTTCCACATACGTAACTGCCACTCTTGGTCCGTCTTCTTTATCCTTATTTTTGGGGCGATGGTCTGCCTTCCATACTCCAGCTTTCTTCATGCCTACTGCTCGACTAATCATTCGATTTAGGCACCTGGGTGGATAGCCTAACTCAACAAACTTTCCTTTGGTCTCGTACAGATGTTTCCTTGCTACGTCCAGGCTCGCCAAGTTTTGCACTATTCTGATGAACTCATTCTGGGCAATTGCCTTTAACTGGCCTACCGGGTGCCCTGAGTTGTAGGGGATACGCCTACCTGTTGTTGTCGGTTTACGGTAAGGCTGGTAAATAATCCTGCCGCTACCCGTTCTCTCCAGTACGACATCCAACATCGCCGCACGCACTAGCCGCACGTATCTCATCGCGCGCATCGGTGAATGCCATGTTTACCTTCGACAGATTCGGACTAATCTGATTATGTTGCAGGCCTTCCTATGTGAAAAACTCTCGGCTGAGCTTATGGATTTAGTTGAAAGTTTTGTAAATAATATGACGAAAAATGTGCGTCGGAAAGTAATGGAGAGACACGTGCGAAAATTGGAAAACCTAGGTGGACACCGTGCTACGTACGAGAGGGCACTAGGAAGGGACAAAATCGGTGATGGTAGTGAAAAAAAGAGTGTTTCCACACGTGGTTAACTTGTCTGCGAAGGATCTGTCGGAGGCCGAGTTGAGTGTCCTGGACCTTGACCCGAAATTTGTACCTAAGCACGAACACACTAGGGCCAATTTCATTGCTGATGTACAGTCACTTCTTGATGGATTCACATGGGACCCAGATTCGAGGATTAGGTTGCAGCAGATTGCTATTAAGAGACCACCTTTGGGGAAAGCTAACCTAACCCGGGAGCAAGCACAAGCACTGAGAAAGTTAAGGCTGAGAGACGACATCACGATCTGTCGAGCCGATAAGGCCAATTTAACAGTAGTAGTTGATAAACATCTGCATGACCCACAAGTGCTACATGACATTCGCTCATCTGGAATGTACGAGGAGACAGAAAAAACGCTGGGAAATAGGCCGACCGGTGACCTGCTACTTAGCCTCAAACGGTTGGTAAAGGAAGGCCATCTGAATAAAACCGAGTTAGAAGATCTTAAACTTCGTCTGCCACAAAAGCTTCCGCACATTTTTGCACAGATCAAAACACATAAAGAAGGTACACCCTTGAGGTTAATTACTTCGGTGAGAGGTGGCCTCGGGCAAAAGTTGGATTGGCTGGTGGCTTAAAAAGTATGTAGTGTCCCCCTGTAGGATGATGAAAACTACTAATCTGCTACTAGAAGTTGAAAATATCAATGTCGAAGAAGATGAAATTCTGGTATCGTATGACGTGGAAAAACTTTTTCCAAGCCTAACGCACCGACTCAT
>JAHWFP010090372.1:0-21104 GCA_023313725.1 Lithobius niger
AAAAAAATTCGTTCACTCTGCGTCACAATCCTTCACAAGCACAAAAACAAATCGCTTCACAATTGCTTCAAAAAAAATTACCAATCACACTGCTTCTTAAAATTTCACAAACAACACTGTTTCGGTACCAAAAAAAAATTACACCTTTAAAATTCTCAAACGTGCTTCATAAAAAACCATCAAAAACGTAGTATCAACTCAAAATCTACCAACAATGTTTTAAAAAATGCTTCACAAACTCTTATTTCTTACTTCAAAAATTCTTACTTCAAAATTCGCATTGTGCGCAAAATTCGCACAAAAAGAAAATGTTTACTTCGATTGGCTTTAAAATTAACTTCTGGCACTTAAAATCACAATT
This sequence comes from Lithobius niger, assembly GCA_023313725.1. Classification (NCBI taxonomy): domain Eukaryota; kingdom Metazoa; phylum Arthropoda; class Chilopoda; order Lithobiomorpha; family Lithobiidae; genus Lithobius; species Lithobius niger. The sequence goes on from JAHWFP010090372.1 coordinate 362, forward strand.
TACTTCAATAGGCAATTATTTCCATTACTTATTTGTTCGTATCTGGCACTTACTTCATTTGGCACAAACTCACAAAATTTTGGCACAACCCCTAACTAAAATGCATCCTATCATAATCATAAATTTTGACTTATTTTGCACAGTACATGTAGTTACTACTACACCAATATACACAGGGCGAACACCAGCACCTTTTGAGCGTTTTTTCTTAGACATTGATGGTATACTATTCATGAGAAGACCAGGAATGCAAATAAATGGCATAACAGAAAAGTGGGAAGTTTTAGTTGCACCTGATGCTATGATAAGAGAGATATTGTATGTTTTTCACAATAATCCACTAGCATCGCACATGGGCCATAAAAAGACAGCAGACAGAATATCTAAACTATTCTGGTGGCCAGGATTCTCACAAACTGTGAAGGACTATATAAGAGCTTGTACATCATGTGCCTTGCACAAGGTACCGAAAATGCAGAAAATTGCTCCAATGCAAGAGTTTAAGCAGATTTCAACCCCAATGGAGTTTGTTTCGATTGACTTACTTACAAAACTACCTCTCACAGAAAATGGAAACAGAAATTGTCTAGTTGGCGTAGATCAAGCAACACGTTTTGCGTGGGCAATTCCCATAGTTGATAAAACAGCAGATTCAGTAGCAAAAGCAATAGTGGACCATATCTTACTGCCGAATGGGCGAATTTCAGGAGCACTGTACTCTGATAACGGTAAAGAATTTACGGGAAACATCCTCAAGAAGATATGTACCTTGACGGGAATCAAACAGGTGAACTGTTTACCATATTCACCTAAAAGCAATGGTCGATGTGAACGGGTAAATCAGACGATTCTAAAGATGCTTTCTCACTTCGTGGATGAAAAAATTGAAAATTGGGACGAATTCCTCCCATATGTTATGTCCGCATATAATGCGACAGTACATTCATCCACAGGGTTTAGCCCTTATGAATTGTTCTATGGCAGAAAAAGAAATGAGTTATTTTCAGTGGATGTAACTCCAAGAAGGATGAACTATGATGTAGACCCACCACTAGACAAACAAATGGCCCAAAGAGCAGAATTTGCAAGGGAATTGGCAAAACAGAAATCTGGAGAAGCAGCTAAAGAGTACAAGAAGTATCATGACAAAAAAGCCAAGGAAAAAGAACTTACAGTTGGAGATATAGTTTACTTGTTGGAATGTAAAACCAAAAAGGGAGAGTATCACAAGTTCAGAAAGAAGTATTCAGGACCCTGGGTAATACAGAAAGAAAATCACTTCAGAGGTGGCTGTAACGATAAAGAACCAACAGAGTGGAGTAGAGACAACAGTACATATAAATCGCCTAAAGAAAGCGCACCCAGATTTTTTGCAAATAGATGTATCCACTGATGAATCCTCAGATGAAGAAATAGAAACGACAGCAGAAGAAAAGAAAGAAGAAAATGAGAAAAATGAAGAAACAGCACAAGATGAAACTACATGGACAGACGATTTGCAAGGTTTTGTTTTACCTTTTAATCAGGGGCAAAGGCAGATTCAGCCTACAGCAACTGAACCAAGCACAGCAGCAACACCACCAATTGTAAATGTAGGAACAGCGGGTGGAAGTGGAAGTATTGTAAACCCTACCCCCAGTACGTCTACAGCACCCACAGGAGGAGAATTGGAACAGGCAGGTCAAGGGATAGCTCCGGAACTACCCCCAGTCATTGTTGCCGCACCCCCACCCCCACCAGAACCTACACATGGTTATCAAACTAGATCAAGAGGTGATTATTATTTCTGCAAATAGAACAATATACATTTGGCCTTGTAAAAAAAAACCATAAATGCAATCTAAAAATCGTGCATAAGTTTTAGTTTCAGTTTCGGATTCTTGGCCTTTACACTAGTTTGATGTAGTATAGGTACTTACCGGAGTAGAGTGGCCACGTAGAGTGTTTGACTCGCCAGTCGTTGGATTAAAACGGCCAATTCTAGGCCCCAGGAATATAGCACCCACCAACGCACAAACCCCTCCTACCAAATGGACTACCCCACTGCCAGCAAAATCCTGCAATACACGTAATATTAAGTTAACAAATGTAAATAAAAACTTGGAAATGCAAAATAAAGATAAATTTTACACCCAATTGAGTAGATATTCGTTATTTAAAAGCTGGTTCCTAATCCCTTTAGTCACGGCCAACAAAACCTGTGGCGGCTACAAAACATTGGCGAAACAGTCACTTTGTGAGGGGGCCCCAGGGACCCCTAGCAAAGCGAGTAGAACAGCCCAGTGGTCAGAGTCTTTGGTCTTTGGTCTTTCCAAACTAAGTGACAGACCCAACTATCCTAGAGGACTTTAAAAAACACCTTGGCTGCCAGACATGTGAGGTATGCCGAGTCAGATCTTGACGCATAGGCATTTAACACGTGTGATTATATCCAACTAGAAGTAGCAAGCTTACAATCCCCACCACTAGATGGCAGATGGCACAACCTTTCAGTTGCATCTTCTCGTATTTTTGGTGTATACATGCTGCGCACCCAGATTTAACACGCCGTACATTTAAGCCATGTAAACTATAATGGCTTAAAGCTGGTCGTCTAAAAAAAAACCATAAATGCAATCTAAAAATCGTGCATAAGTTTTAGTTTCAGTTTCGGATTCTTGGCCTTTACATTTAACTCATCAACTGTTCCTAGAATAAGATGCAGTTTCAGATTAAAGAATACACTACCAGTGTCAGTTAGCAGCATTTCTGCTGTGGCTTCTTTTTTGTTATAGTTGGCAGCACCTTCCCATCTGGTTGTAGATTGGAAAAAGCCCTTGGTAGCCAGTGTCAAAATGTTAGAAATAAGTTAATGTTTTACAAAACCATCAAAAATACTTTTAAGATGAATGTTTCGAGATATTTTTTGTACGCTTCTTCGTACTCTCAGTACACTCTTTGTGTAGTCTTCAGTACAAAAAGCTAGCATTACCCAAATATTAAATTAAATAGCAATACAATAGTTACGGAAGATGGGGTCCTGCAAAATTTATTTTGAACATAGTTGAAGTCTTTTGAGACCCAAATGGTTAAGTTGTTACATTTCATTATGTATAAAAGTTGGGTGGATAAACGGTGCACATAAAATAAAACTGTACTGTTCTATATCGGCTGTAGTTGCTAAAATGCAAGATGCTCATTTGTCAATATTGGTTCTAGAGCGTGCCGTATGTGGCGCTGCTAGCTGTAGTTCTCCCGCTAGGTACAGGAGAGAAAAACAGCCCGTTAACACGTATCGACATGGCCTGTGTTTATTGACTATTTTATCTCTCCCTCAAACCTTGATAGGACCTCAGCCCCTTCACTCTTAACATAACGTGTACGTGTGTCCTAAACAAACCTGATAGGCCATGTTCACACCACTGCCGACAGCAAGCCACCCTTCTTCTGTCCATGCCCAGTGAGAAACCACAGGATAAATAAAACCTGTAAACAATAAGGATGATTAAATGTTATGTGGGATGCACAGACCTGAATACTAGCGTACCTTAAAAATTCTAGCTTACCTCAATTTCTGACCTAACTGAATACTTAACGCAGAGAGCAACCAAATCCTTATTTTTAAAAATAATGTTTCACAACACATGCATCACTTAATAACCAAGTAATAAAGATGTAATTTCCATCCATGGAGCACATTAGGAGTTTTAAACTGTGGTTATAGTCAGCCAAGTCTGTCATGGTGGCTGGACTTGCCAGTACACCTTAGGAAGCACTCACCATTTCATATTTTCTACTGTTCACATACCAAATACCGTACTGGCCTGAAGTATTTTTTTCGAATTTGTTCCATTACAACTGTTTGTCTTATATTCGCGTCCAGATCCATAACGCTTGCCAAATTTTGAAGTTTGAATGCACCATTCGAATCGTCTTTTCCAAAGCTATCCATTGGTTCTAATGAGAAGTCAGTAGCTCAAATAATTTTTGAACTATGTAGTTAAAACTAAATTATAACTAAAAGTGGACCTTGCAAATTGTTATAGAGTCCACAATTAAAAAATAAACTATCATGCCGAAAAATAATCTGATCGGCATTGGCTGAACTATAATACCTTGGACTACTCTCGAGATGAACGATTCACGTACGGCTGCCTGTAAGCTCGAGTGTGTTCCGACCTTCTGCAGCAGCGATAGTAGCACCACCGCAAAATCAGTCAGTGGCACGTACCTTAGATCACCTCGCTCTTGTCACACGAGTGACGAGAGTTAAACGGGAAAACCAGGGAAAGCCTTCGGAAATAATTTCGATCTCCCATGACGCAAGTTGCACTGCCAGTCTCCTAACAGTATTGGGCGAACAGGCTGTGCATGGCGGATGGTTCATTCAGAGACAAAGTCCCAAACACACTCTTTCTGAGGCCAAGTCCCCAGACGTTGTCACCGACGTGCCAGAACCCAGAATGCTGGGTCTGGCAGTTTCTCTGAAATGGTGACATCAGCTGCACTGAGAAGCATCTGACCAACCTAAGCCAGAACCCCGAATGCCGGGGCTGGCTTTTTCTGACCTCCAAACAGCAGGCCTCTAAATGGCGGGAGTAACCAACAATGGCCACCAAAGGATTAACGCGATTCCCATCATTGGAAATGAATTGTTCATCTTGAAAAGAGTAGTTAATCCAAGATAATACTAACCAGTAACCATGGTACCAACTATATTGGTAATAAAGACATGGCTGCAACTGGGGTAAACGTTGCTCATTTATTTTTGAATTTATGAGACCAAAACGGCAATTCGCCTTGCAATTGGGTCTGTATGGCACATTTTGCATGATACATGGTTTATGCATTTGAACTGGGTTTTATGAGACCCAAATTGTTCACCTCCAGCTATTAAGGTTCTTTGGATATTTCTATTTGAGTGCGATTCTCTATTGCTAGTTGCCTTTAGCAAGAAGGGTTAAAGTCATAGCACCAACTGGCAAGTATCCTTATCAATCGCCAAATTGCTATAGGCATTGAAGGTTTGCATGTACCTTCCCCTGCTAACAAACATTTGAGACATTTTACAGTTATAATAGGGAAATGGTAGTTTTACTCGTAAATGTTCAAGACTTCCGGGATTTGAATTAACCGCTTTACCCTACTATAACCGTGCAACTATCAGTTGGAAACGGGATTGTCGGTCTCCACCAGAACTGCGAGTCATGGTAGAGGTGGACATTCCAGGTTCCATCGGCTGCCAGTTCTGGCTAGTCCCTCAGTAAGTTTCCCGGTTTAAACCTCTGCGTTTTCCCTTCCTTAAATAGAATCTCTTCTGCTCAGCACTTCCAAAAAAAAAAAAAACACCAATCCAATTCTATAAACCAACGACTACGGAGACAGTATGGTACCTCCAAATCTCCATGGAAGGTTTTAGGTCGGACGTAACAAATAGCATGAATGATGTCAAGTGAGGAGCTGAACTGTTGCCAATATTCATTGGTCCAGATAACTGGATTGGTGAGGGTATACTCCTACAGGCGAACCAGGTAATACTCAAGGTTAAGATCAGGAAACATTTCTTGGAAAGTGAGAGGAAAACTTAACGCGGCTGCGGATCGTGGAAGGGGTTGAGGAAATTGCCAGAACGGCAGCTGAAGGAGCCCGATATGGCTGGCACTACCATGACCGAAAAAGCACAGTATCGTCTACATGCACGCGCATTTAGGTAGAAAATACCTTGAAATCAGGGTTGTCACATAACATTTTGGGAAACAAAGCAAGCGACCAAAGAAAACGTTTGGGGCAGGGGATCCAGAGATTCTATATGCCGATCTTGTAAAATTGGGGCCCTAAACAAACCATAAAATTTGTATAAAATCACCATTGTGGCTAAAATTCACATTACAGGGAGGCAGGCAGGATATTCAAATGGGGGTTTCCACCAAATAATTTGGGCCCGCTCCTTCCAGCCAGGGGGGTTTGGGGGAGCGCTTGTGAGCACCCCAGCAGGATCCAGGGCAAAGCCCCGAAAGCATTTTAGCCTATTCTGGAACCATTTCTGGCTTTTGGCAAGTATGGGGTGGGGAGGGGGCGTAAATTGCTTACCTGTAATTACAAAGCTGTACGTGAAGTAAGCCGTTGTGTCGCATCGCTCTGCCAGCGAACCTGATACAATGGTGGCCGCAGTTGCTGCAAAAACATATTGAAAGAACCAATGGGCGTACATGTCTTCTTCCAGGCTGTTCATTGCAAAAAACTTGTGGCCAATAAAGCAGTTTCCAGGTCCGTAAGCAAAGGCATAACCGAGCAACCAGTAGGCTAGTCCAGCTATAACTAAAACAAGAAAAACATGTTAGATGTATTAACATGCTAATTATCCATTCTCTATAAAGAGATGCAACTAATTTTTTAGTTACTTACGGGCATCAAGCATGTTTTTAACTAAAATGTTGGTGGCATTTTTACTCCTAACAGCTCCGCATTCAAGTAGAGCAAAACCAGGCTGCATAACTAAAAGAATAGAAAAAAAGAAAACTTAAAGTGAACTTAACAGGGTTCATCCATAACGGAACTATTTTTAAAGCTTTTTCAGTCAACTTAAAAACCAATTCCAAGGCTGGTTTCAAGCTACGCACATCAAATTAAAATTTATCAGCAGTTACGTTAGAGTGTTACGGCTGCGCGGTTAAATGGTTGGGGCTCGAAAACCAGCATTGTGGCGCACCACGAGTTAATAATTATTAAAAGTTTACACGCATAACTTGATAAATTTTAAAAATTTTAACGTGTAGCTCGAAATAAAATACACTGATGAAACGGTTGAGTTAACGGTTTTTTTTTTGTATTCTTCCTTGAAGACATTCAACAGCAGCTAGCATCACCACGGTTAATGTAACAATGGTGTATCCTCCCTCCCACCAACAGACCTAGAGAAAGGAGGCATAAGCCATGTCAAAACCAATAAAACAAATATGAAAGTGTATCGCTTTCCTCCCACCAACGGAAAAGTGGTAGTACACGAGTTCTCCCTCCCATCAATGGCCAAGGAGGAATACAGCGGATCAAAAAACAATAAAATCTTAATAATGGTACACTCTTTCCCACCCATGTGTGGTGCAGTGGCAATCCGTACCACTACACTGTGACTGAGGTTGGGGCTAAGCTAATGACCAAGTTGTCGACGCACCATTAAGCCTCAATCCCCCCCCCCCCCCACCCATGGACAAGGAGTATAGAATTTTGGAACCAATAAAAACGTAGCAGTAAGTTCTCCCACCTACCAATTGACAAGGATGGAGGAACACATTTCAAAACTAATAGAATAATGATGGTATGGCCACCCTCCCACCAACGGACAAGGATGAAGGAGGAATACAACATTAGTAATGGTATGTTCTCCCACCTGCCAATGACCAAGGATGAACGAGGAATACAACATTAGTAATGGTATGTTCTCCCACCTGCCAATGGACAAGGATGAAGGCGGAATACAACATTAGTAATGGTATGTTCTCCCACCTGCCAATGGAAAAGGATGAAGGAGGAATACAACATTAGTAATGGTATGTTCTCCCACCTGCCAATGAACAAGGACGGAGGAATACAGCAGTCAAAACCAATAACTTAGGTTAACTCGCCCCAATGGGCATTACATAGCCACACACCAGAGAGTCAATAACAGAACAAAAAGCACATGACTAAAAACAATAACAATACAAGAATCAAAACACCATCAGCCAACAGCACAGCGACTAGTTGTAGAAGAAAAATACTTTCCTCACGTCTCTTAAAAATTATTGTCAAAGTTGTTCTTAAAATTGTTCACACTCAATGACAGGGCCACAACTTCCAGACAAACTGTTCCAGATGGAAACGACTCGTGCAAAGAAAGTTTGTCATGCCCACTCATGGGAATGATAAGTGTTTCCAGTTTCTTGGAGTGACCCCTAGTAGCTGTAACCGTAGATAGCCTAAATCTCGACTTGAGGTACTCTCCTCCAAATAGATATCTAACCCATACAAAGAATCTTGAAAAGCTTCGAGTATCTCCAACACAGATGAAATCTTGAGTTTACGTAACCGTTGTTCACGACAGATTCCGACATCCAACAACCATCTTGGTGAAACGGTATTGAGCAATAGAACAATAACGGTATGGTCACCCTTCCACCAAGGACAACACAACATTTCTGAACCAACAAAACTATAATGGTACGTTCTCCCACCTGCCAATGGACAAGGATGGAGGAATACAGCATGTCAAAACCATTAGAATTATGTGGTATGGAGGGACACAGCATGTCAAAGCCATTAGAATTATGATGGTATGTTCTACTTGCCAATGGACAAGGATGGAGGAATACAGCCATGTCAAAACTATTAGAATTACGATGGTATGGAAGAACACAGCATGTCAAAACCATTAGAATTACGATGGTATGGAAGAACACAGCAGGTCAAAACCATTAGAATTATGATGGTTATGTTCTACCTGCCAATGGACAAGGATGGAGGAATACAGCATGTCAAAACCATTAGAATTATGATGGTTATGTTCTACCTGCCAATGGACAAGGATGAAGGAATACAGCATGTCAAAACCATTAGAATTATGATGGTTATGTTCTACCTGCCAATGGACAAGGATGGAGGAGCACAACATGTCAAAACCATTAGAATTATGATGGTTATGTTCTACCTGCCAATGGACAAGGATGGAGGAATACAGCCATGTCAAAACCATTAGAATTACGATAGTATGTTGTCCTACCTGCCAGTGGACAAGGATGGAGGAATACAGCATGTCGAAAACCAATAAAATAATAATGGTACACTCTTTCCCACCCATGGACATTGTTGGACAAGGACTACTGCATTTCGGAACCAATAAAAATGTAACAAATAAAGATAACCGCAGCAAGCAGTCTGCATTAAAGACCGGCCTTGTCAGGATACACGATACACTAGTCTGAGAAAGAAAGAAAAGACCACTGCCCCGACTGGGACTCAAACCCAGGACTTCCCGTTTACTAGCCAGGTGCTCTAACCACTGTGCTACCGGGGCGGGCTGCTTGCTTTGTTTACCCCTTACCTTGTGGTTTCTTCATTTACTACTTGCATTATTTCAAGTGTGGAGGCCATGAAGCAATGTTGCTTTCCCTCCTTGTATGTACGTTTGTCACCACTGAGAAAGATTGAACAGCTACTTACCTCGACTGGAGCCTGTAGCCAGAATCCACCCCGGTGGCGCAGTGGTTAGAGCGCCCGGCTAGTAAATGGGAAGTCCTGGGTTCGAGTCCCAGTCGGGGCAGTTGGTTTTTCTTTCTTTCTCAGACTAGTGTTGTAACGGGGACACACGCACAGCAAGCACTGTGCAACGCGCCCTGCAGGTGCACCCTCTCAATAAAGCCTAAACCCCGGTATTGAGAGGGCGCCACTAGCCAGATGCAGGACGGCTCCCACCGAACCGGCTGGAACCACTCTGCACCTGTTAGCCAAGCACAACGTAATGCCTCAGGCTAGATCCCATTGTTCTGGAGGTATAAAAGCAGGCCAGATCGACTGAATCGAGGTAGTTAGAATTTGGGAGACAATCTGCAAGTTGACTCTTATGCTAGACCTAGGATCGGTTCGAGTGGGAAACCTTGATGCCAATGCCCAATATGTAACGCTGTGTGTGTAGTCTCCTAGCTACACAGTAAGGAGTGAATAGGAATCGAGCTTGACTTGAAACTTATCGTCCACTCCCTTAGCACCTCACAGTGTATTGTGTATCCTCACAAGGCCAGTCTTTAATGCAGATTGCTTGCTTCGTTTAAAAACTTAACAGTGCATTCTCCCACCTACCAATTGACAAGGTTGGAGGAATACAGCATGTCAAAACCAATAGAATTATGATGGTATGGTTACCCTCCCAATAAAGGATAGGTAGGAAGGAGGAATTGGCAGGGTAGAAATAATAGACGTAATAGTTAAGCCCGCCCACCGGACAAGGAGGAAGCAGAAAGTTCTTTCCACCAACAGACAAGGAGGGAAGAGGAACAGCTTATGTTAAAGTCATACGGTCTCCTTTCCACTGATGGACAAGGTGGAAACCAGCATGTCAAACCCAAAGAAACCATAATGGTATATCACTCCAACGGACATGAAGGCATACACTGTCAAAACCAATAAAACAATGGTCAAGTTCTCCTTCCCAATAGCGGGCAAGCATGTCAAAACCACCCCTCCAGCTTGATGCTCATTAAGCGCCAGTGCACACGTGCGTTTTTTGGACGCTGCGGTGACGCATCCAATCAATGCACAAGTGCGTTTTATTAATGCGCGTTGACGCTGCGGTGCCGTATGTGCACGTTCGGTTCCCTAACCTCGTGTACAAAAAATTATAGTTTGAAACCAATGGGACGATGTTTTTTTCGCCTACCTCGTGAACAAAAAATATATTTTAAAACCAATGCGACGAATTTTGGTACATTGATGTACTAATTTAAGACGTACCAGGGGGAATTGTTATACATCCTTTGCAGATTAACTAAAATATTCGGATAAGTTCTTTAATTACTTTCCAATGAGTCTTCAATCATTTCTGCAGCAACATTTCATATTTCAGGATAGTTATTTACTCCCCCAATAAACAATTCCACGTCTATTTCTTCGAAATTGGACGCCATTTTCGGTAACACTTTTGCGGTAAACTGCGGACGTGTGCACCGCTGAAGTCAACCAAGGTACTCAGAAACGCAATTGCGTTTTTTTAACGCTGTGGTACCGCTGCGTTGACGGGGGGAATTGTGGTGCAAAACGAGCGGCGGGCGGTAACGCAACGTCGACGCAGGTACGTGTGCAGTATCCAACAGATAGTACATAAACCAAACCGCAATGCGGTACCGCAGCGGTGACCGCACATGTGCACCAGCGCTAAGCCATCTTTATCAAACACTAACCCAGTTTATCAACGCTCCATGGCAGCACATCCATGTAGGCATGGCCGGTTTGTCATCAACAGTCCATTCAGAAAATTAAAACCAACAGTTGGCAACGAATTTTCTTGGGTATCATCGTGTCCCTTCCTCAGCACCACTGTACACATCTATGATACTTTCAAATTACATCTCTGTTCTGAAGACTAATTAACTCATTCAGCGAATCACAGCGTGATCTTTTAGCTACAAAAGTCACTCATTACAGAGGATTAAAATTGTTGTGCAAATCATTATTTCTTGATTAGTACAATGTTTACCAGGCCTGACTTAAGTATGGCTTCCGTCCCTAGGCCCTTGTTTCAAGTGGGCCCAGCTCAACAGCTCCGGGTAAAAATAACTGCAAAAAGGGTGTTTAGTGTAAAGGAGCACACAGGCCCAAACTTACAAGAGGCAGAGCATTATTCCATGGTACTAGTAAAACTGCTGACATGAATGCATATATGCGGATTCAAAGAGAAAGCCCCACCCAAAAGCCACAAAAAGCAAAATATAAGACACGGGTCCCAGGCCTCAGGGCGGCCCTGTTTACTAATTGAGGAGCTCAACGGATGCTCGTGAAGAGATTGTGGCATCGACAACTTTGAAACAATTCAACTCAGCTCTGGAAATCCACACATGCGCAAAATAAATAAAGAATTTAGTTTCTTCCACCGCCAACTTCGAGTTTTTAGCTAAAACTATTCTTCCATTTGGTTCATCCATCAAATCAACAAAGACAAGACCTTTAGGCAGTCAATGAAATCTTAAGTCAGTTTATAGTTCAATTTTTTTTATCAAATTTTGAAGGCATTTAAGAGTTGCATCTTGGGATAGTCGGGGACCCGTAAGGGAAGCTCGCTTGTCCCCGCTCGAAATGTTGGTCCTCTGTACCGGTACCAGTTTCCGGCTTGAAAACGAAACTGCTTATTTTAGACTTAGTACTTGCATCGATGCATATCGATACGGGCAGCTCCAAGGGTGATACGCATCCGCTAAGCAAGTGACGAAAGTATATTTTAAGTTCACTTAACGCCGAGACTTTGTTCAGGGCCGGCAAGCATTGTCAAGAATAAACCTTCAGCATCGTCCTACTTTACGCTCGACTTGTAATGGACGAAACGTTGGACTTATTATAAAAGAGATGAGGTTGTCTCGCATCGAATCTTACCAAGGGCGCCTATTTCCTGAAATAGAGGGGGGGGGGGGGGGTTTCGATGAGAACATCGCGTTGGCCTTGTGAGTACGGATGACAAGAGACTAAAAAAAAATGTATCCCGATAATTCTTAAATTATCGGGTTGATGTCTCGATAAAACAAATTCTAAGGCTGTAATAGTTTTAATTTTGTTAATTAAAAAAATACTTTGGCTGCAGCCTACAGTGCAACCTTCTTTAAATGAATTGTGTGGCATTCGCCATTTGGTCAGTAGACAAAAATGCACTCGCCAGTCGCCATTGTCCATTGCGGCTTTCTCACAATGTAGAAACAATCTAGCAGTTGTGCTGCTGCTTAATGCTTAAATATTGTTTGCATTAAACTGACTCTCCAATCAGCTAAACTGGCTAGCAACAGTATTTCCACTTGGTTAGAGAGCCCTGATAATTCTCACAACGTTTGTTACTAGCTATTACGGTTTCTGAGATATGACAATTTTAAGCATCTGGGGTTGCACGATAATTCGATAAGTGGAGAAAAAGTGCGATACGATAATCGACCAATTTTTTTTAATCACGATATTATCAAATTATCGTGCCACCCCTACTTGTGAGAACAAGGGTCGTAGCGGGATTTAGGGAGAAAAAATAAATACGAAATTTTTAACAAAACGTCAACAATAAAGAAAAGAAACGGGTAAGGGATTTTTGGCAGTTAGTTTACTGAAAAAAAAACACAGGCTAGGTAATACTGATGCTTGGCTTCAGTGTGTATGTGAGGAGGGGGGGGGGGTTAGGGCTAGTCGCAGAGGTACTTTTCAAAATTCAGACTGGTAAAATTGTCATTATGGTCCAAAAAATACTTCACTTCAGTTAATGTTTTTTGTGAATCCCTCCTTTGCAGGGCGTAACCCTCCCTTCAGTGATGAATGACGACATGACCAGTTCATAGCTAAATGATAACCAATTAATTTTCATCAAGATTGCGTAGAAGCAAACATTTACTGTCCGAAATATATTTTTATTCAAGGATAGGGTAACCAGCTTTAAAAAATACGGTAGGGAACACGGCCGAAAATACGGGAAAAGCGGAAACTATGACCTTTGAAACCAAAGGCCGAGGTCCTACCGCTGAGCCATATACTGACACGGCCAAAAGGTAATGTCAATACGTAGCATTTAACACTTTCCAATCGCAAATCCAAGTGTATGTTTTTATGCCGTATGGACGTTTCCTTTGGCTGTATCAGTTTGGCTCAGCGGTAGGATCTCGACCTATGGTTTCAAAGGTCGTGGGTTTAATTCCCCTGTCAAGCAGTTTGACATACAAGGCAACGTAAATAGGTTTGCAATTGTATTCAGGGTTCAGGCAATTTTTTATTTCTCAATTTCCCTGACTTTTCCAGGTGCATTCACTGGCAATTTCCAGGTGTTCACAAGATGTTTAGTTACGGAAACAGGCAGTAGCTAATGTTTTTATTAGTAATTATACGAAAATAATCCAACATCCCAAAAAAACAGATGTTTAGAAACTAGTCCAGACGAGACTAAACGCATTTTCATCACAGATATTGGTACCAGACGAAGATCTGGTTTATTGAATTTATATCTAAAATACTGGAACATTAAAGCACAAATTAAAATATTTATTACTAGCCTACGATTTGTTTCTGATCTGCTCATTCAATGAAACTTACAGATCAGACAGTAAGGCATTTTTCCAAATTTCCTTGTCTTTTCCCTGCTTTTCAAAAAAAATTATTTTCCCTGAGAGTGTTGCTCCTTTTTCATTTTCCCGAGGTTTCCAAGTTCTCCAGGTTTTGTCTGAACCCTGGTATTTATGTGATTAGTTGCAGTTTCCGTTATAGATTTAGCCGCAGCGAGCGCGGCACGTAATTCGGAAAAAAAATTGCCGACACGGGTATACACCTTTAAGCCCTCTCCGTTACCCGGATATTTCGAAACAAGCTCCAGCTTTTTTCTTTCTTCCTTTTGTGTGTTTGTAATCTTGTCCACTTCATGCCTTTTTTGTTTCAAAGCTACGGATTACACGTGTAGCCAGCCTACCTCAAGTGAAGAGGATTTGTCACGCATTTATCAGCCTTTCCAGCCGTGCGTTACTCCAGTCTGCCTGATAACATGACCACCTTTCCTACCCTCCTCTCGGGAACTCCCCGAGTACTACACGAGGGCATTTCCAGGGTCACACTAGCTACCCGATGCTTTCCTGCGAGGCATTGTCAATCGATAGGGTAAAAGAAAATGTCAGTAAACATTGATGTCAACACTTGAACAAGCTTAGGTTATTAAGAACTTGAAACCGCTGACCTGGTTTTGTGAATATGAAGAGGAACTGTCTAGTTTTATCCGCCCAATGATAACTCATTGCGGCACTGAATAATACTGAATAACTGAACAACTGAACAAAAAACGGCTTCGCCGTTTAGAAAAAAAGCATTAGAGCTCGTATCCCCATACTCACAGCTGTGAAGGTAACTTTTCTATAGAGTCAGCACTTAAGCCCAGTAGCCATTTATACAAGGATTTTTGGAATGGATAAATCTCAACAATTTCTTAAGTTGTTTGGTATACTATTGTATAGCTTGCTGCCAAGGAAATAGCTGCATTTATCCAATCTTTCTGTATTTACTTTAGGCTGGATAACGTAGTTGTTCGATTCACTCCTAGTGTGGTAGTTCGTTAGTAAAAGAGTTGTAGCACGAGTATTATTCCTCCGAAAACGAATTATAACTCGATACGCATATAAATGGCGAACTGGCAGAAAACCTAGCTAATCCCCTTTCACTGAAATTTTACTTGGCGACATCACGGCAGTGTCATTTGGTAGAATTAAAAATTTTCATCGATAGGGCGTAGGCAAACCAGCCTGATCTCTACTTGTGGAAGATCTTCAGTTTTTTTCTTTTTTTGGTAGAAAGTACATAAAACCATCGTCATGATATCCAACTTGAAGGGGATGAGGCCGCTAACTCGACTTGATGTTAAGTTAGTGTTCATTGTAAACTCACCCAAAACTAAAACTGGTATAAGAGAAGTTACTAGTTTCCAAAAAGGGGTTGGCCTTTGAAAGTAGCGATATCCTTTAACGAGAGAACGGCCACAAACGTTATACCCTATTAGTAAAAGTAAGTGTACCGACTGATAGTTCGAAAGTTACATGAAAACTAGAACATTGCTACTCACGGTAATAGGATTCCAAAAATATGATTCGGTCCGATTAACTTGGCTAATAGGATTAACCTTGGCGGCCTTTCTCTGGTTTAATGATATCACTACTTTCAAAAGCCCGACCCTTTTGGAAACTGCTTCTTACAGTTTTTGTTTTGGGTGGACATCACAACTTTCATTGGACTGAATGTACAAAAGATCTTAACTTTTCCTGGAGGAATTTTAGGTTTACAAATTTTCACTTTTGCCATTGCCCAATTAGCCGTTACATCAGCCCAATTGATACGGTTTGATTTATTGTACGTCCATGCTCCACATGCTTAAGTTTGTTCAATCCAATTTTTGAGCGCACTGGCTAACAAACTATGAAATCAGGTACAAGCTTGTTACAGTTAAAAGACAGTCTGCCAATTAACTCATCTACTTGGCGGCGATGTACTAGTGTGCGTCTAGATCATCTGGCAAAATGTATCGACTAATTATTCAGGTTGTTACAGTAACATTGATTATTATTATTATAATTGTATAATTTTACTCTTTGCCAGCAGAAATGTATTTATAAATGCCGTTTATCCTTTTTGCGAATATTAGAATACAATGTTTTCCCTGTTTGCCCGACCCCTAATCTGAACATGTCCCAAAAAAAGGTAGGTTAAATATTGCGTACGTCAGTCACTAAAAGGGGTGGACGGAACATCTTGAATGAACTACGTATAAAACTTTGAGAATATAAAAAAAAAGGGTCCAAAGTTACGGTTTAACTAGACATCGCATCTTACTTTTTCCAAGCGTACGTGGGGCTCTGGCGGCAGCTGCGGCTACTAATACCTCTGCTAATGCTTTGCGTGCGAAGTAGCACAATGGCAAGCAATACAAGACGGATTAGTAATCGCAACTACCGCCATGGTGCTGCATAGGCTTGGAAGAGGTAATACAACTTAAATGAAGATTACTTGTTACTAGTCGGTCTTCAACGAACATTTATATGGAGTTAAGTTAAGGCATTTCTTATAAACAAATCGTGCAGGAGAGGTGGCTTCTGGCAGTGTTGCTAGGTGGAATTTTGTTTTTATCCTGAAGAAGCTACGGCAAAAAATTCTAGATATGACAAGAAATTCTGTAGATTTTATAGATGCGAAAGCTGAAACCGTCCGAAAAATACTTTCTTTTCCTCCAAAACACCACAATAAGCCAAACAACTGGTATGGCAAAAGCACGTGAAAAGGCATTTTATGCCCATACTTTACGGCAAAATTGTTGATCTTTAAAGGGAACATAAATCTTTCCGGTTAAGTCGTGCGACCCGTTGAGAATAGCGGTTGTAACATTTACACCGGTTAGAGTTAATATAATAATGTCCCAAAATCATATCACATGAAAGAAAAAAACAAAATGAATGTGTTGGCAGCATTTACACAAGTTTGAAGAAATGTCGCAAAACAGTCATACAGGGACGCCAACAGGGATGCATGTACCTTTAAACGAAGGTACGGATGCTAAACACAAGCAAAAGGATAACCATATTTTAAAGGTACATGCATCCACGTTGGCTTTCCTGTACGACTCACTTTGCGACATTAGTTCAAACGTATGTAAATGTTGCTAAGTGATTTTCGTGTTTTGTTGCGGGATGATTTTGCGACATTAACTAACTTGTTGCAAACGCTACTCTCAATGGGTCGCACGACATACCTGAAGGATTTATGCACCTTTAACAATTTTTTTTACAAAACTTGTCAAAACATTTTCACAAATTTAAGCATGTAACGTTCAATAGTCTCAAAATGTTTATTAACGGTATCATTTTGTTTACTTGTAAGCTACAAGTCTATCAATTTGGCCGTAAATAAAGGGAGTCGCCGAAATTGCCTTGACAGCAAAAGTTGTGTTTGTGTCCCATCGCCCGCAACAACGTTTTGAAGGACAAATTTTAAGTTAGTGTGTCGTGCAGTTTTCCACAAGTTTCCTGAAAGGAAAAAAATAACCAAAACTAGAGTTTATTTCTTAGTTTTTCCTGTTTTAGATAATGCTCGTCATTAAATGTTTTCCTGTATCAGTTGCTATTTTTTCCTTTTCTTACGACGTTTAGTCACGTTTGTTTGTCGTGATTTACGTTACTACGTAATAGCCAAATTAGCATTTTCTGGTACACGCACGTGTCTTACGTAACGTCGGGGACTTGACAGACACGCGTAGCTAACACGAGTATTGCTGAAACAAGACTTTGGAGCACGTTTTAAGTTTTAATTAGACAGAAGTTGTGGGGCATGGATAGAAAAGAAACAGGACAAATTTTCTAAGCTTCAACACGTTCGATTGTCCAATTCAATTTAAGTTTTGGGTTGATAGCCATAGAAGATTTAATTTGTTAACCTTGTACATAGGAAGGTGACTTTCTAAAGCTTGTAGCACACTTCGCCGTTCCGTCAAGTTTCGTCGCAAGGCGTCAAATTTCTGTTTGGATTAAAAGCATGTCAATTAGAGGAGCCGCGTATATTGTTCCGTCCCATACCGTGACGACACGTTGGCTAACGGACGGGATTGTCGAGCAGAATTCTTTCAGCCAAAAACTGATCGCATTGGAGAAGTGTACACACCTGCGCACAACGCCTTTCCCCTACTAAATACAGATATGGACCTATATCAGTGCCTTTCGGACTTAGATACATCATTACCGAGCGTAAAAATTAATACCTAATTTACTAAGACTTTCTATTTAATTTTCTATTTACGGGCAGTACAAGTCCTTTCTTTGCATCTATACGTAAAGGCCTAACGTTAGAAATTCGACGCGTCGTCCAGTTAGCCACCGATTCTGCCACCAGTCGCGCTACTTACACCCCAAAAATGAACTGCTCTAACATGCGGACTGACCTGTGAAAGGTACGTGTGACACGCGATACGCGGATTTTAAACTTAAAACACTGCATTGACACCAAATAATTAAACTTGAACAACAATGGCTTCACGCTACGTACCTCTTTGTTCACTCGACGACAAAACAAAGCCTCCGGAGGTTTAATTTCACGAATTTCAAGCAGAAGAACAACCAAGGTACGTGTGTATTATACTGTATAATACGCTACGGCGTTTTCAATTATTAAAAAATGTGTTAAACGATCCATTGACGTAGCAGTAAATCGTCCGAAGACTTCAAGAATAGTCACCATTACCGTAAAATAATGTTCGTTTAGCGCTGCAACACCGGTAAATCTAATAATGAGAAGATACCATGTTTTTGTGCATCTCGCATACACTAATCAATGCTACGATTGGGGTTTTCCGTTCTTCGTGCTTTCAGTTCAGCGCAACGCTTGGACGACGCGTCTAGCATGCTACGTGAAACCGAGCGTTAAGCCTTTACGTATAGGTACCTTGGCATCGCCAATTTGGATGCGATCAAATTTAAAGGGACACCGGGCCTGCCTTATTAACAGCCACGCGCAGATAGTCATCCACGCATTTACCAACGCCAAGGTCGGCTGGGGTGGTAGCTGCGTTCCTCGCCGCGAGGAACGTAGCTGCTGTCTCGTTTGTCTTTGGGAATAGTACACGAAACGGCATCAAGTTAAAGATTGTGTCGTTACAAACCGGAATGGTTCTCGTATTTTAAAATCACAATTTATAATTTTCTAGGCTAGTGTCTTATAATTTTGCTTCGGCGATCTTTTGGAATTATTAATTTTAATTTTTATCGCATTAGTCTTTTAGATTTTTGATCTCATGGTAATTATTAGCAAATTAGTACATGCACATACAGATGAAACGTCATGGTTATTGTAAGCGCGCAAAGCATCATATACGTTCGAGACGAACGTGAAGTTCCCCTATATTCAACAGAAAATCTCCTAGACGACACATTTTAAAACGGATTTTTAGCTAGGGATTGACTAACGGTAAGTAAATAAACCTTTGGGGCTGTACTTGATGTGGAGGATTGGCGCTGTGAGGAACATCCCTTTAAAAGCTCAGCGGAGCCAACTAAACGGTTAGGGACGGAAGCAATGTGAGCTTGACCATCCGTTGCCGTCAGTCGTCGAAACGGCACGGGAGGGAACGGAGTAGTGTGCTTTAAGCTTCCCGAGGAAACCAGCTAAAACTTCAGAGTAAATATACAATGTAGCTCACCGTTATTATTTTACTGCGAATTTAATTTAAATAAAAAAATTCGCTCCATATTTCTTGTTGCAGTCGACTGGTCTTGCACATTCGACAAGTTTTTCTCCACACGTGAAGACAAAGAAATTTTACAGCATTGCCAAAATTACCAGGGTGGCATTTAGAAACTTGCGACGAAATTCCCCGACTCAAGGCTTTTTATGTTTTCTAGACCAAAACTGGCATCGTTACCAGATTTTTTTGGGGCTTGAAGAAGATGCAGTAAGACTGAAAGAAAGGGGACGAGGGGTAATAGCCTAACTGGAAAATCCCAAATTGGAAGAAAGTATAGAGTGTAACAGTATAACGGAAATTCGTCTAACACGAAATTCGTATAATGGAAAATCGTCCAACATGAAATATGTATAAATGGAAAATCGTCAATGTCCTTGCCTCGCTCGTGCTACCGCGCTCGCTGCGGCTATACAGACATCGCAAAAACAGCTGGTGGTATATAAGCCGTTTACCCATTATGTGATTTTCCGTTTTGTTGATTTTCCATTAAAGACATTCCGTTTAGATGATTTTCCAGGTTTTAATTTATGCAGATATTAGACAATTTTTAATATAATATGTGGTTTGAACACCAGTTAGGGTGTAAAGGAAACGGCAGGGCTTGAGAGCCGCGTACACCTATCCTTACATTTTAAAACATAAAACATCAGATAAAACAAAACTCGGGGTCTTTTTAGGAAACGTTTTCCATTAGAAGATTTTCCAGCTAGACTTTCATCCGACACCCCAAAGAAAATGGTTTCCCATTTAAAAAACAGATAGTCTAATACATAAAATCCTTTTTAACTTTTACGTGCATCAGTCGACATGACCACGAGTGCATTTCCCATTTTCTGGGGTCCTTTTTCCGGAAAGCAAACGGGTGGGTCACGGTTTAGAATAAAAATGAACTACTTATTAGTTATTATTCAGATGGGGGAAGACCTTCCAGAAAATATACAATTTTCCCCGACCTTCAGCAAAAGATTAAAAAAATTCTCAGATTTCCCACCCGAATTTTCCCGGTTTTAATTTTCCGTGTAGAAAGCCACTCTTGAATATTGATGAAGATGGGTTAAACCAGGTTTTTTTTTTGGTTTTTTTTTTTGAGAAACTGAAGCCATTTAAAGCCAGGCAGGTACACCCACACAAACTAGTCTCAAGGACAAGCTTGTAGCATAGAGGGAACAGCGGTGGCACGATCTAGGGAACGATTAAAAAAAAATTGTCTAATCCAGATAAAAATATCTCGGTAACCGGTGATATCTCGATCAAGTACATTAATTATTTAATTAATAAAAAAAAATAAAGACTGAAGCTTGC